>JAXIVD010011828.1:7500-10554 GCA_036785275.1 Cancer borealis
GTGTCTCGGTCTCGGTCTCTCTCTCTCTCCTGTGTCTCGGTCTCGGTCTCTCTCTCTCTCTGTGTCTCGGTCTCGGTCTCTCTCTCTCTCTGTGTCTCGGTCTCGGTCTCTCTCTCTCTCTGTGTCTCGGTCTCGGTCTCTCTCTCTCTCTGTGTCTCGGTCTCGGTCTCTCTCTCTCTCTGTGTCTCGGTCTCGGTCTCTCTCTCTCTCTGTGTCTCGGTCTCGGTCTCTCTCTCTCTCTGTGTCTCGGTCTCGGTCTCTCTCTCTCTCTGTGTCTCGGTCTCGGTCTCTCTCTCTCTCCTGTGTCTCGGTCTCGGTCTCTCTCTCTCTGTGTCTCGGTCTCGGTCTCTCTCTCTCTCTGTGTCTCGGTCTCGGTCTCTCTCTCTCTCTGTGTCTCGGTCTCGGTCCTCTCTCTCTCCTCTGTGTCTCGGTCCTCCGGTCTCTCTCTCTCTCTGTGTCCCTCGGTCCTCGGTCTCTCTCTCTCTCTCTCTGTGTGTCTCGGTCTCGGTCGGTCTCTCTCTCTCTCTGTGTCTCGGTCTCGGTCTCTCTCTCTCTCTGTGTCTCGGTCTCGGTCTCTCTCTCTCTCTGTGTCTCGGTCTCGGTCTCTCTCTCTCTCTGTGTCTCGGTCTCGGTCTCTCTCTCTCTCTGTGTCTCGGTCTCGGTCTCTCTCTCTCTCTGTGTCTCGGTCTCGGTCTCTCTCTCTCTCTGTGTCTCGGTCTCGGTCTCTCTCTCTCTCTGTGTCTCGGTCTCGGTCTCTCTCTCTCTCTGTGTCTCGGTCTCGGTCTCTCTCTCTCTCTGTGTCTCGGTCTCGGTCTCTCTCTCTCTCTGTGTCTCGGTCTCGGTCTCTCTCTCTCTCTGTGTCTCGGTCTCGGTCTCTCTCTCTCTCTGTGTCTCGGTCTCGGTCTCTCTCTCTCTCTGTGTCTCGGTCTCGGTCTCTCTCTCTCTCTGTGTCTCGGTCTCGGTCTCTCTCTCTCTCTCTGTCTCGGTCTCGGTCTCTCTCTCTCTCTGTCTCGGTCTCGGTCTCTCTCTCTCTCTGTGTCTCGGTCTCGGTCTCTCTCTCTCTCTGTGTCTCGGTCTCGGTCTCTCTCTCTCTCTGTGTCTCGGTCTCGGTCTCTCTCTCTCTCTGTGTCTCGGTCTCGGTCTCTCTCTCTCTCTGTGTCTCGGTCTCGGTCTCTCTCTCTCTCTGTGTCTCGGTCTCGGTCTCTCTCTCTCTCTGTGTCTCGGTCTCGGTCTCCTCTCTCTCGTCTCGTCTCGGTCTCATCTCTCTCTTCTGCTCTCTCTCTCTGTCTCGGTCTCGGTCTCTCTCTCTCTCTCTGTCTCGGTCTCGGTCTCTCTCTCTCTCTCTGTCTCGGTCTCGGTCTCTCTCTCTCTCTCTCTCTCTGTCTCGGTCTCGGTCTCTCTCTCTCTCTCTCTCTCTCTGTCTCGGTCTCGGTCTCTCTCTCTCTCTCTGTCTCGGTCTCGGTCTCTCTCTCTCTCTCTCTGTCTCGGTCTCGGTCTCTCTCTCTCTCTCTCTGTCTCGGTCTCGGTCTCTCTCTCTCTCTCTCTGTCTCGGTCTCGGTCTCTCTCTCTCTCTCTCTGTCTCTGTCTCGGTCTCTCTCTCTCTCTCTCTGTCTCTGTCTCGGTCTCTCTCTCTCTCTCTCTGTCTCTGTCTCGGTCTCTCTCTCTCTCTCTCTGTCTCGGTCTCGGTCTCTCTCTCTCTCTCTCTGTCTCTGTCTCGGTCTCTCTCTCTCTCTCTCTGTCTCGGTCTCGGTCTCTCTCTCTCTCTCTCTGTCTCGGTCTCGGTCTCTCTCTCTCTCTCTCTGTCTCGGTCTCGGTCTCTCTCTCTCTCTCTCTGTCTCGGTCTCGGTCTCTCTCTCTCTCTCTCTGTCTCGGTCTCGGTCTCTCTCTCTCTCTCTCTGTCTCGGTCTCGGTCTCTCTCTCTCTCTCTCTGTCTCGGTCTCGGTCTCTCTCTCTCTCTCTCCTGTGTCTCTCTCTCTGTCTCGGTCTCGGTCTCTCTCTCTCTCTCTCTGTCTCGGTCTCGTCTCTCTCTCTCTCTCTCTCTGTCTCGGTCTCGGTCTCTCTCCTCTCTCTCTCTCTGTCTCGGTCTCGGTCTCTCTCTCTCTCTCTCTGTCTCGGTCTCGGTCTCTCTCTCTCTCTCTCGGTCTCGGTCTCGGTCTCTCTCTCTCTCTCTCTGTCTCGGTCTCGGTCTCTCTCTCTCTCTCTCTCTGTCTCGGTCTCGGTCTCTCTCTCTCTCTCTCGGTCTCGGTCTCGGTCTCTCTCTCTCTCTCTCTCGGTCTCGGTCTCGGTCTCTCTCTCTCTCTCTCGGTCTCGGTCTCGGTCTCTCTCTCTCTCTCTCGGTCTCGGTCTCGGTCTCTCTCTCTCTCTCTCGGTCTCGGTCTCGGTCTCTCTCTCTCTCTCTCGGTCTCGGTCTCGGTCTCTCTCTCTCTCTCTCGTCTCGGTCTCGGTCTCTCTCTCTCTCTCTCGGTCTCGGTCTCGGTCTCTCTCTCTCTCTCTCGGTCTCGGTCTCGGTCTCTCTCTCTCTCTCCGGTCTCGGTCTCGTCTCTCTCTCTCTCCGTCTCGGTCTCGGTCTCTCTCTCTCTCTCTCTCGGTCTCGGTCTCGGTCTCTCTCTCTCTCTCTCGGTCTCGGTCTCGGTCTCTCTCTCTCTCTCTCGGTCTCGGTCTCGGTCTCTCTCTCTCTCTCTCGGTCTCGGTCTCGGTCTCTCTCTCTCTCTCTCGGTCTCGGTCTCGGCTCTCTCTCTCTCTCTCGGTCTCGGTCTCGGTCTCTCTCTCTCTCTCTCGGTCTCGGTCTCGGTCTCTCTCTCTCTCTCGGTCTCGTCTCGGTCTCTCTCTCTCTCTCTCGGTCTCGGTCTCGGTCTCTCTCTCTCTCTCTCGGTCTCGGTCTCGGTCTCTCTCTCTCTCTCTCTCTCGTCTCGGTCTCGGTCTCTCTCTCTCTCTCTCGTCTCGTCTCGGTCTCCTCTCTCTCTCTCTCGGTCTCGGTCTCGGTCTCTCTCTCTCTCCTTCGGTCTCGGTCTCGGTCTCTCTCTCTCTCTCTCGGTCCTCGGGGATCTCGGTCTC
>JAXIVD010011829.1:0-10550 GCA_036785275.1 Cancer borealis
CACACACACTTGCACGAGAGGCCCGAGTGAATAATGATCAAATTTTCACCTCCTCTTCTCCTTCCTTCATTCTCTTTTTTCCTTTCTTCCCCTTCCTTCCTTCCTTCCTTTCAGTCCCCTTTTTATATTCACAAAATCACAAAATAAACCAAAAATAATGTTGAGAAAGCACTCAGAAAATATGTAGTAGGAAAAAAATCTAACACTCGCACTCCATACAGGAAGAGACTCCACCACCACCATCACCACCACCACCACCACCACTACCACCACTACCACCACCACCTTGGACGTAATTTATGAGAGCGTCGGAATGAGCACAAGGAGAATGATCGCCCAAGGTAATGAGAGGCATTCCCACGCCACACAGGTACTGGCGCTCCACCACCACCACCACCACTTCAGGTTAGACGAGTGATGACCCTACTTAGCGTGACGTGACGTGACGTGACCTGACCACCTGACGTGACGTGACACAGCCCAAAGGAAGATGGATTTTTTTTTTTTTTTTTTACTTCTCCAAGCTGAAGGTCGTGGAGGTTCGTTCGTGGAGGTTCGTTCATGCAGAAAAAAAAAGTAAATAATGACAAGTTAAATCATGTATTATTTTACCAATGTATTTTCACAGCATCGAAAAGTTGCATTCAATTCACAACAGACAACAGACGGAGAACACACACAATATATGAACATTTAACTAAAAACAAAACAATATGAAATTATAATTAAAAAAAGTCTAGGGCTTGGGTAGGTACGAAACCAAAAAATAAATAAATAAACGTGTATGATACATGACTATTAGAATAAGTCACCAAGGAAAGAGGAAAGTAAATATGTAAGACATACTGTATATATCTCAATCGATCGTCAGTCAGCCACATACAGACAGACAGACAGACAGACAGGTAAGCACCCAGCACTTACACCAAGGACACGAGCAAGACAGTCAAGTCAGACACAATACAACACTCAGACACTATAATTCCCGCAATGACGATGAGGTCAAACTGAGGCGTCGATGTGATTCTCTGCTTGATGTGATGAATAATGTAAAGCACTTGATGATAGACATAGTGACAGCTTCCTCGTCTGGGTGATGACTGAGTGACGACATGGCTGGTGTCTGCCTCATCACACCTGCATCTTGCTATTAATGAGTGAGCAGCTGATGATGTGGTCTCAAGGTTTTCATTATAGGTGAGTGTGTGTCTTTAATTTACGTGTTGGCCCTTCCTTCCTTGGTAACCATAATAAGTTCGGGAATAGAAGTATAGAGTTGAGCTTCCAACACACACACACCACACGCGCACACACACACACACACACACACACACACACACACACACACACACACACACACACACACACACACACACACACACACACACACACACACATACACACACACACACACACACACACACAAACACACACACACACACACTATACAACATTATTACAGTAAATTGTGTCACCTCATCACGTTTTCATTATCGGGATCATCTAAAACCAATACAATAAGTCTTATCTTTATGTCAATCTGTTCCTGTGAAATTTTTTGTCAGTGTCACTCTTAAGTAACAGCATTTTTTCCACAAGCTAGTCACATAGTTATAGGATTCACGCATTTATATAACTCTCTTTACTAACTTATAATATACGTTTAAGGATAATTTCACCTCCAATGCTGCGTCTGTCCCATTAAAACACCCATTAACCCCTATAATAGCCTTTGCTGAATGGGAGACTTATAAAATATTGGTTTTCTTAAGCATTTCATTAATTTTTTTTATATATTCTATTTGGCAGGGAAAATATTAACTTTGATGGTGATTTTTCCAGCCTATATGAACTCGAAGGTCAATCCAGTCAGTGTTGGGCGTCGGGTAAAAAAAATTTTTTTAAAGGAAAATAAAAAGAAAAATAATGGTCCGACTTGTCAGCCTTACAAATATTTTCTACTTTTATCCCCTACACTCTCATTCATCATTTTTTTTCTCTCTCTCACGCACATGCACACGCACACGCACACACACACACACACACACACACACACACACACACACACACACACATACACACACACACACACACACACACATACACACACACACACACACACACACACACACACACACACACACACACACACACACACACACACACACACACACATAGTGAATGGGGAACATTAGAGCTGTAAAATGTTTATCATATATATATATATATATATATATATATATATATATATATATATATATATATATATATATATATATATATAACATTATTCTGCCTCGTGTACCAATGAAATAATGACTATAATTGAGTTAATGAGTATATAATCGTGTATAAGCAACATGACAATAGAGAGTTTATCTTGTAATGAATGAATACTTTGTAGTTTTGTTAATGAGAGGCAATCAGTATACTCCTGACATCATTATATTTGCTTGTTGTCTAAAACTGTCTCCCGCAAGCATGGCATCGATGACCCAGCGAGGATGAGGTGACGGTTGCCTTCTTATATTTATATTTATATTTATTTGGGTTTGACATGTGTGGTAAATTTCTATACTGTCTATATTTATTAAAACACCATGTTATACCCTGACCCCAAACGTGTTCACTACATGTTTCATTCCAGTAATTCCATATGTCCATCGTGTATAAATCGTCTTCCACTATACTAAGATGCTTGATAATATATGGATTCTTTACCCACTCAGCGACATGCAAAAGTAAGGTTAATTTTGAAGTGTACGTAAGTTTCACTAGACTTTCTATGTTGGTGCGTCAAGCGTTTTCCGAAATTCCTTACCAACTTTTGAGCATGAAAAGGAAACTGACCGACGGCTAGAAAAAAATATATCGTTCCATAATATAAAAGCGATTAGCAAAAATGGTTCAGGTCGAATCACCACACGGGATTGCAACCTAAAAAAAAACAGAATAAATAAAAAAATGGAAAGATGAAAAAAAAATCCTAAATCACAGTAACAAAATACAATAGTAGAATTATATTTATCCTTTGACTCTTGCATCCCAAAAATAAATAAATAAATGAATGAATAAAAGTTATCATATCAGGTAACCTCCGACATTACATTCATCTGACTTCTCTGTGGAAACGTTCTCTAATCATCTATTGTGTAACTTCGTGTATCTATAAATATATATGTATGTATGCATATCATTTACCTGATATTATTTTCCCCAATCAATAATAAAAAATAATAATAAATAATATAAATTAAGGTTAAGGACTACAGACAAAAAATAAAAGTTTACCGAAACCAAATGTGAAAAGAAAGAAAAAAAAAAGTGAGGATCATGTTACATCGCTACGTTAACTCGGGAAGAGAGAGAGAGAGAGAGAGAGAGAGAGAGAGAGAGAGAGAGAGAGAGAGAGAGAGAGAGAGAGAGAGAGAGAGAGAGAGAGAGAGAGAGAGAGAGAGAGAGAGAGAGAGAAAGAGAGAGAGAGAGAATAAAAAGAGAAAAAGAGGAAGAGCAGAAAATTCCCGCGTCACAAGAATGAGTTTCGTTTTTCGAGGTCAGATTAACACACACACGCACACACACTCACACTCACACTCACTCTCACTCTCTCTCTCTCTCTCTCTCTCTCTCTCTCTCTCTCTCTCTCTCTCTCTCTCTCTCTCTCTCTCTCTCTCTCTCTCTCTCTCATTTAACCACACAACTACAAAATACACACAAATAAATAATTACAAAAATCAAATCAATTCTTTTATGTCATGTACGTACACAATCAACGCATTATGTACGTATATACACATGTACGTATTAAGAGTGTGTCACGTGCTTCCATAAATGTCAAGAAAATGTTGATAGTGTTACTTTTACGTTGCCATTTCCCTTTTTAGTGTCAATATAATGTGGATTTATTGTCAATTTTGCTCCATTATTGCATTTTCTTCTTATTATATCATTCAATAGTAGTGGAAGAGAACAGTGTGTCGTTGGGGTGAAGGGAAGGAAGGGGAAGTGAAGGGAAGGAAGGAGAAGTGAAGGGAAGGAAGGAGAAGTGAAGGGAAGGAAGGGGTAGTGAAGGGAAGGAAGGGGTAGTGAAGGAAAGGAAGGGGTTGTGAAGGGAAGGAAGGAGAAGAGAAGGGAAGGAAGGGGTAGTGAAGGAAAAGAAGGGGAAGTGAAGGGAAGGAAGGGGTAGTGAAGGAAAGGAAGGGGAAGAGAAGGGAAGGAAGGAGAAGTGGAGGGTATTAAATTAATTTCATTGCCAATTAACTCACAGGTAAATCATCCACCAACTCACCTGAATTATTAAACCCATGAGGACCAAAGTAGAATGTCACTTTACTTCAAACTAAATATAAATTAAAATAACGATAATTTAGATAAGGATATTCACCTCCTTTTTACGTAACAAGTTTATCACTATTTTGTACCGTCCTCGTACCCGTCCCCCCTCCTCCCCCTCATCTGTCCAAGACCCAAACGGAATTAGAACGGAACATTACGGAACGGAGTTAGAACTGAACCTGATCTGCGGTCGTAACATCTATGGAACCCTTGACTCCCTGCACACTCAACGATCCCTCTATAACTGAGTGGGGTAGATTGTCTTTTGTTTTTCCCTTCCCTCCATAAATATGTAACCAGTTTATTCATACCGGATATCGCGTAAAGTTTCAGAAAATTTTCTCTAACGTAACATAACCCACTTAAATACTTCTCGAATCAACTATTTCTTTGGGTGAAGTTTCAGAAAAGTTTACGTAACCAAATATCTCCAGCTACACTCAAGGTCTCTTAACAATTGTCCATTTTCTTTGCGTGGACTGGAGTCTGGTTAATTGGTAAGGGATACAAAATAAAATCTAACAAGAAAGAGAAAACGCTAAATGAAGATATAGGACTATAGAAGCGTCGAAGTAGTTGTATGTAGGGTAGAGGGAAAGGTAGAGGAGAGGAAAAGTGTGTGTGTGTGTGTGTGTGTGTGTGTGTGTGTGTGTGTGTGTGTGTGTGTGTGTGTGTGTGTGTGTGTGTGTGTGTGTGTGTGTGTGTGTGTGTGTGTGTGTGTGTGTGTGTGTGTGTGTCAGTCATTGATGTTTCCCCCATCCATACAACGACCCTTTAAGTTACCTACCCATTTAATCTTCCACCCATTACCCCTCCACTTCATCACGACCCATTCCATTCCATTCCTCGCCTTCCCACCCACATACCTATAAGCTCCCCACTACCTCGTTACCCTTCTAATCACTCACTCGTCCCCTCCTCCTTCCTCTCCTACCTGGCTCAATTTTCTTCCTGCTTGTTAGAAAAGTAAGTCTTCGTTAACTGTTTACTAACTGTCTGGTAAGAGGATGAAAAGCTGGACTAAGCCGATTAGGAGATAAGTATTAATAGGAGTGAGGGTGAGAGAGGGTGAATGAGGCAAGACGTGGAGGAGGATGGAATTATTCAACACTAAAGGTAGGTTGAAGAAAGGTAGTGACGCCAGGTGTGGTTCAACATAACATTAGGATATACATTTTTAGTTTTTATATGTGGAAATGAGAATAGGAAAGGATTTTAAGAATAGATGAATATATATATATATATATATATATATATATATATATATATATATATATATATATATATATATATATATATCCAGCACACAGCTAACTTAATTACTTTCCCTTTATATGTGTTTCACTCTAATTAGCTTGTATGTAATATTGACGACACTGCAAAATTAGCATCTAATGGATAAAACTAGAAGTAATTGTCCTCATTTAGACTACGAATGAGAGAGAGAGAGAGAGAGAGAGAGAGAGAGAGAGAGAGAGAGAGAGAGAGAGAGAGAGAGAGAGAGAGAGAGAGAGAGAGAGAGAGAGAGAGAGAGAGAGAGAGAGAGAGAGAGAGAGAGAGTCAGGTGACTTCACACATTGTCCCACGTTAGACAAGTCCACTAGTAACCTAAGCCGTCTCTCCCCCTTAACCCTCAGTGGCAGTGACTTGTGTGGTATTACTGGGGTTATGGGCTTAGGTGGGGACGTCTAGCGGTGACCCAGACCTTGTTTTGGGGGTTAGTTTACCTGAGGGAGCTTGGTGTCGAGTTATCCTTCCTTTCTCTTCTTGTTACTGTTAAAAAAAATAAGAAAAAAGGTGAAACTGCCTCACTTTTCTTTTAACTTAATTTCAGTATTATTTTTCCTCCCACGATGAACACGTTATATTGAATCTATTATTATGTATTTATTATATATCAACTTGGTAGAGCTTCCTTACTGTCTAGGTATAAATAAGTAGGATGTATTTTTTACCTTAACCTAACCAATACAATTTCTTTCTTTCTCGGACTAGACTTATTGAATCAGTGTAACGTCTTCTTAGAATATATACTGTTAAATTATCTTATCCTAATCGCGGAGGTATCCAAGCTGGGAATGCATATCTCCAGGGATACTCGGAGGGATTATCAGGAGTACTTTGTAACGGTTAGGTGTAATGCAAAGTCATGTACTTATGTTAATATTGTAGCACTTCTGGAAATGTTTAGGTAGTGGGAATGTGTTGGGTGTCACGAGGCTTTATCAACATACACAAGTTGTTTCACTAATGATTACTCGTATTAACCATCGTTAGTTGTTAGAATGAGAGTGAAGTCGTCAAATTGAACTCCCACGTACAAGTCTTTTTTTTCTACACATTAAAAGGATACTGACTAAGGCACACCAAAAAACGTTAAAAAAAAATCCTGCTTGTCGCCAATCAGGAATCAGGAATCAGGATAGAACAAATAGCATTACGTTTAGTCCTGGAACGAGCAAAGCAGCGCGTGGACCATCACTTTAACACTGAAAACAAAACACCATCACGGAATCCTTGCCTACGTTGCTTTTTATGGACGCTTACTGTTATTGTGTTTGACTTGACCTGAGCTAACCTGACCTGACCTAACAGTGCCTCACATCCCCGCGTCATCTCGCCTCGTATCTCCCCTCATCTCACATCAATGGTCTCTCCTAAAAGTTGTGGATTCTTCTTAAGTATCACGTAAGAACTCGGTGACGTAACATTAACTTTAGATAAGAGGTAGAATTCGTGTGTGTGTGTGTGTGTGTGTGTGTGTGTGTGTGTGTGTGTGTGTGTGTGTGTGTGTGTGTGTGTCTGTGTGTGTGTGTGTGTGTGTGTGTGTGTGTGTGTGTGTGTGTGTGTGTGTGTGTGTGTGTGTGTGTGTGTGTGTGATACTTTTATAGTAGTAGTAGTAGTAGTGATGGTAGTAATAATAGCGGTACTGACTGTTGCATGTGGTGGTGGTGGTTGTGGTGATGGTGGTGATGGTGGTGGTGGTGGTTGGAAAATTCAGTTAATTTAAAGAAACCACAACAACAACAACTACATTAATATCAACATTAATAATACCAACACAAACAACAACAACAATAATAATAATAATAATAACAATAATAATAATAACAATAATAACAATAACAACAATAATAATAATAATAATAATAATAATAATAATAATAATAATAATAATAATAATAATAATTGAGATAAAACTAATCATACCATTAATATATATAAACGTAGCGTGTAAATCATTGGTATTAGGTTATTATGCTAACCAGCTGAGGAGGAGGGAGGGAGGGGAGTGTGGAGGTTGGATGAAAAGAGAGAGGAGGAGGAGGAGGAGGAGGAGGAGGAGGAGGAAGGGGAGGAGGAGGAGGAGGAGGAGGAGGAGGAAGAGGAAGAATGAGAATAGAATAAAGAGAAATATATAAATAGTTGAAGGAAAGTCAAACACATACACACATACACACATACACACAAACACACACACACACACACACACACACACACACACACACACACACACACACACACACATACACCACATAGCACCTCTTCCTCATCTCCCCAACCCTCCCTGAAACCCGCTCCCCCCCTGTATCCCCATCACAGTAAACCCTTTTCGTGCCTTCCCACCCCTTCAACATTACCTCCACATGGTGCCCCAACTCCTACCCCCAACATAGTACACCCTTTATTTCCATAACTCTTTATCCCTTCCCTTCAATTTTCCTCCTTTCTGAGAGAGAGAGAGAGAGAGAGAGAGAGAGAGAGAGAGAGAGAGAGAGAGAGAGAGAGAGAGAGAGAGAGAGAGAGAGAGAGAGAGAGAGAGAGAGAGAGAGAGAGAGAGAGAGAGAGAGAGAGAGAGAGAGCCTCACTGTCCCAGAAGCCTATTATGAGACACTAACCCATTAAAGCCTAATTGTAATCCCTTCCCTGACATCATCTAATCATTACAGACAAATGAATAAATCCAGTAATTAAAACAGGTATTAACTAAATCAATCAATTAATAAATAGATAAACATATGTGTGTGTGTGTGTGTGTGTGTGTGTGTGTGTGTGTGTGTGTGTGTGTGTGTGTGTGTGTGTGTGTGTGTGTGTGTGTGTGTGTGCGGGTGTGTGTGTGTGTGTGTGTGTGTGTGTGTGTGTGTGTGTGTGTGTGTGTGTGTGTGTGTGTGTGTGTGTGTGTGTGTGTGAGTGCCTAAGACTAATAATTAAGGAGTAAAATGACATTTTTAACCATAATTTTGGTAATTTTTAAGGTGAAATTAATAAAAAAATAAATATTTCCGTCACAAAAACGGGAAAGAGCATATGAATTGAAGCTGTAAATCTTCAATAAACAATAATAAGCTATATGGAGCCACTTTTCTTGAATTTAAATTTATTGACCAAAATTGACCTGAAACCATTAATTTGTATAGGAGAAACGTTTTTCTCCCATAGACTTTAACGGCGCCCAAGTCTCTCCCGCAGGGAGACACTTTTTATTAAAAAACTCGAAAAGTATGAGGTTAACGTAAAAGATGTATGGAGTCAATTAGATAGAGGAGAAAACGCTTGTTCTTTTGAGCTGAAGTATATAGAAATTCGTTTGTAAACAACCGAGAAAATGTCAACTGTATCATCCTTTTTGCCACATAAATGATGATCTTCCTCATTTTCTCAAAGGCTATTAAAGATATTGGAAATATTTTTGCAGCATCTGATAGACATTTTAAACTCTACAATTTTGTCTCAATACATATTTGCCTAAGACTAAAAATTACGGAGTAAAATGACATTTTTAACCTTAATTTTGGTCATTTTTAAGGTGAAATTAATAAAAAATAAATATTTCCGTCACAGAAACGGGAAAGAGCATATGAATTGAAGCTGTAAATCTTCAATAAACAATAATAAGCGATATGGAGCCACTTTTCTTGAATTTATATTTTTTGACCAAAATTGACCTGAAACCATTAATTTGTATAGGAGAAACGTTTTTCTCCCGTAGACTCTAACGGCGCCCAAGTCTCTCCCGCAGGGAGACACTTTTTATTAAAAAAACTCGAAAAGTATGAGGTTAACGTAAAAGATGTATAGAGTCAATTAGATAGAGGAGAAAACGCTTGTTCTTTTGAGCTAGAGTATATTGAGATTCGTTCCTAAACAACCTAACCTACCTTGAACTCTTTCAACACTAATCAACAAAAACATATATTACAGGTATCAAAACCACCTAGACACCCAACACAACCCTTCCTCTCTATCTCCCTTATACTGTCTCTATTTACCCATTTCCTTCCCCCTTTCTCTCTTTGCGTAATGATATCCAGAATTGACAAAAGGTAAGGGAATCTGATTACTCTAAGAAGAAATTTCCTCACCATAGCAAAGGGAAGATGTGGTGGTGGTGGTGGTGGTGGTGGTGGTGGTGGTGGTGGTGGTGGTGGTGGTGGTGATGGAAGACGAGAGAAAGAAAACTGGTAAGGAGGAAGAAGAATTGATATAGGACAGAAATTATATGAATGTCTTCCAGAAAACATATTCATAAATCTTCTTCCACAAAAGCAAGGGAGGAGATGATGATGTAGTAGGAATGGAGAGAAAGAAAGGAGAGAAAGAGAGCAGAGGAGTAATAATGAAGGTGAGGTAGGTCATGTGTGAGTGTGTGTGTGTGTGTGTGTGTGTGTGTGTGTATGTGTGTGTGTGTGTGTGTGTGTGTGTGTGTGTGTGTGTGTGTGTGTGTGTGTGTGTGTGTGCAGGCAGACACATATGAACCAAGCCAAATCAACAATCAGCAGTAGTATAACGGAAAAAAAAATGCTATACTCCCAACTCCACTGAATAAAGTTACACACACACACACACACACACACACACACACACACACACACACACACACACACACACACACACACACACACACACACACACACACCAACAGGGAATAGAAAAACGGAGCCAAGGAAGAAGGAGATAGGGAGGACTGAAAAGGAAATGGAAATACAAAGAAACGGGATGAGAACAAGAGCGGAGGAAGGAATGCAAGTGTAGAAGGAAGGAAAGAAGGAAGGAAGGAAGGAAGGAAGGAAGGAAGGAAGGAAGGAGATTGGAGAGGAAAAGGATGATTAATTAAATCCACAAATAATTCTCAATACAACATCAAACATAGTATATAAGACACACATACATATATATAAAAAAAAAAACTGTTAATAAATAAAGAACGATGCAAC
>JAXIVD010011830.1:2500-10549 GCA_036785275.1 Cancer borealis
AAGTGGAAGGCTCCTCCCCACCCACCCCTCCCTCCAGCCGAAGCTGGCGGGAAGAGGAAGTGATATCATGTAGCATGAAAAAACTAACATGGAATATGTATAGGAAAGAAATAAAAAAACAAGGAGTAATCTATGCTAAAAAAAATAATACTAAAAAAAAGAAAAAAAAAAAAAGTACATAGAAGAGACGAGTGACAGGAGGCGTTGCGACCTATGGCGAGGTCACTAGTTTAACTACGCTACAAAACTAAGATACTATAGAGCAAGAGGTAAGGATAGAACAGATGAAGGCTCCTCTCCAGTCACCACTCCCTCCGGCGTTACCCGGCAGGAAAAAGAACGAAGAAAAACACCTCGTTTGTTGAAAGAGACAAACGAGGAAATTTTATATAGGAAAGAGGAAAAAATAGAAAGGCTAATCTATATCAATCTAACACTACCGCGGGGCAAAATTTAAAAACCGAATTCCTTATAATACTTGTCTAATCGATTTTTAAAGGTGACAATCGTGTTAGTCTGAACTATAGATGCTGGTAGTTTATTCCAAAAGTCAATTACCCGTATATTAAAAAAGGTGTTTTTTTTCGCAAATCGGTATTGAAACGTTGTCCTTTAATCTTTAAGCCATTATTTCGCGTTGTCAGTTGTGATGAGAGCTCGAAGAAATGTTCAAAGCTTATGTGATCTATATTCTTTAGTATCTTGAAGGTTTCAATCAGATCACCTCTAATTCGACGGTCTTTTAAGGAAAACATATCTAATCTTTTCAGACGCTCTTCATAAGACAAGCCACGAAAGTCTGGAACTAGTTTAGTTGCTCGTCTTTGCATGCTCTCTAATTTATTTTAATCTTTTAGATAGCACGGCGACCAAAACTGAACTGCAAATTCTAAGTCTCACTAACGAAGTATAAAGACGCGTTATGACTTCCGGATTCTTACATTTAAAATTACGTGCAATAAATCCAAGAATAATGTTAGCTTTTCGACTAGCAGCCAAACATTGTATGCCATTTTTCAATTCGCTTTTTACTAGTACTCCTAGATCCTTTTCTTCTTCAACTTTCATTAAATTTTGTGACTGTAATTTATAATTATGCTTTCTATTATTGAAACCAACGTGCATTACTTTACATTTATCTTTATTAAACTTCAAAAGCCATTTATCACTCTAGGTACTTAAGTTGTCTAAATCCTGCTGTATGATGACCTTACAGTTGCCAATCGTGAGTGCTTTACCACCTATTTTGGTATCGTCAGTGAACTTGGATATTTTAGTAGTAATGCCGCAGTCTAAATAATTTATATATATCAAGAAGAGTAAAGGATCCAAAACAGACCCCTGTGGAACTCCACTAGAAACATGAAGCCAATCGGAGGCTTCACTATTAATCACAACTCGCTGCTTCCGACCCGTTAGCCAGCTATCTATCCACGAACACAACTGATCTCCCATTCCGTGAGCTTTTAGTTTGATCAAAATACGCTTGTGTGGCACGGTATCAAACGCTTTTCTGAAATCGAGATAAATAATATCAGAAGGAACTCGCTCGTCGTAATTTGAGAAGACATAATTATAAAATTCCAACAGATTTGTGAGACAAGATCTGTTGTTTCGAAAGCCATGTTGAGTGTTTAAAATCAGATTGTGATTATCTAGGAAAGATGTAATTTTATCTCTGATATTTTTTTCTAGAATTTTGATAACTACCGAAGTAAGACTGATGGGTCTATAATTACCAGCTTCGCATTTGTTACCTTTCTTGAATATCGGTGTGACATTTGCACATTTCCAAAGACTTGGCACTGATCTTTCCTGAAGGGATTTGTTAAAGAGTAATTTCAAGGGTAGCAAAAATTCATCTTGGCACTCTAGTAATAATCTCGCTGATATTTGATCGACACCTGTACTTTTATTTGGGTCTAAGTTTCTTAATTATTTAACTATATCGCTTTCAGTTATTTCATCAATTTTCAACATTTTATTTTCGGATCTTCTAAATATGTAATTTACAATCAGCAGTGACGATATATCTTCGGTGATAAACAAGCTATGGAAAAAGGTATTTAGAATTTTAGCCATATTCTTACAATCACTCACAAGTCTGTTGTTAACATCTTTTATGGGGCCAACTTTATCTTTTACAGTTTTCTTACTACGTATGTATTGATAGAACTTTTTAGGATTTGTTTTCGATTGCTGCGATATACTAATTTCAAGGTTATGTTTCGCTTTTTTAATTACCTTCTCACAGTGCCTTTTGATAGCAATGTAGTTCATGAAGTCATCATCTGATTTAGATCTTTTATAATTCGCATAGGCTTTATTTTTTCTATTTATGATGACTTTTATGTCATTTGTCATCCATTGAGGGTTTTTCGTGCCATTTACGCGCTTTTTTACTTTAGGGATCCATTTACTTTCAACTTGGAGTAGAATATCAGTAAAACGATTGCACATTTGTTCAACATTATTGCAAATAAAAACGTCTCGCCAATTTATTTTCAGCAACTCTGTTTTAAGTCCTAATATGTTTCCCTTTTTGTAATTTGGGACCAAAAGCGTATTTTCTTTTACGTCAACCTCGCAACAGACCTTACATCGAATGATTTTGTGATCACTATTTGATAGAATCTCGCCAACTTTACAAGTATCAATAAGATCGGGTCTGAGGCTAAAATTAAATCTAATATATTGTTATCTAGAGTTGGCTCACTTACAAATTGGGATAAGTAAAGCCTTTTCATTAGCTTGAGTAGTCGAGATCCCTCATTGTCTGATGTGAATAGTCTCCAATTGATATGTGGCAAATTGAAATCTCCGCATATTATTGAGTTCTTTGTTTTTACTACGGTTTCTATTTCGTCATATAACAATTTATCGTTTTCAAGCGTCATTTTAGGTGGTCGATAGATCTTTGCAATTATCAAATACTTTTTATTAATCTTGATCTTTACATATACAGATTCGTATGCTGATCTGTTTTCCTTGTTTATTTATGTGGCATTGATAGTATCTTTTATGTATAACATGACTCCACCTCCTCTTTTATTTTCTCTACAATTTAGAAACATGTTATAACCGGATATATTGACTTCAGAGATTAAGTGATTTTCACTGATATTTACACATGTCTCGGTGATGTTAACGATATCCGGCTTTTCAGACATTACATAAGCTACGAGCTCGTCTCGTTTCTTTATAATGCTTCGTGCATTGGTATAAAAAAAATGTAGACCCTTTATTGTCTTCATGCGCTTTTCAGCTAACCCGGTACGCGATCCACTTACTGAAATTCCTCATCCCTGGTGCATCCAGCAATGGGCATGGGCACCTCTGCCATACCTATTTCCTCTTCCTGCCTTACTACACTCTGAATTTCGGGAGCTGTGTGACTGTTATCAGCTACGCTGTCAACAGTCACCTCATTAGCTACGCTATTTGTGTCCTCATCAGCTGTGCCCCCATTTCCTACTACAGGGGGGCGAGGTATACCAGCTAAACACTCGCCTATAACTCTACCTAACCTCGCCTTTCCCACACAATTTAGGTGTATGCCGTCACGAGCATACAGCGTCTTGTCCAAACAAAAGTGGTGCCACAGATCGAAGAAATGCATATCTTCCTGCCTGCAAAGCATCTCTACCTCACGATTTACAATCGACATTCTTTTAAAAATTGCAGGTCCAACTTCATATCGGGGAATGATGCCACACACTGCTACCTTCCTTCGCCTAGTAGCACATTACCTAAGCATAGCCCGATACTTTTCTACAATGTCGGTTGCAGTTTCACAGCGAGGGTTGTTCGTACCCACAACAGTCACGAACATCGAGTCCTCCGTGGAGTTTTCTACTAAGTAGTCCACTCTCTCTGTGATATCCTCTATCTTTTGGCCAGGGTAGCACCTATATTTCCTCCTAGGTTTCTCCCTACAAAATTCGTTCCCTTGGCCTCGAGCAAGGCTATCTCCAACCAGCATTACATCTGGCTCGGGTTCAGCCTCTTCTTGCAGAACTGCAAACCTATTCTGCAAAGGAACAGTGGCGCTTTCAAAACTATGAGCACTGGCCTTTTCACCACTCCTCACAACTGTAAAGCCGTCACCTGAACTATTCTCAACAGTGCTGGCATTTTCTTAAATTTTTCCTGTACTTTCAACGGCTTTACCAACCTGTGCTAGTCTTCTCATCTCTTGTAGCTCGTCTTTCAGAAGAGCTATCTCCTGCCTCAATTCCTAAATTTCTGCCAGTGCTGCAGCCTGACAATTGCAAAACAGGCAACATAGTTGGCTGTTTTGCTGAACAAAAAACTCCAGGACAAAAGAGTTTCCGCAGCTGAAACACGCAAAACGAGTAGCTTTCGGCATAATGAACACAGGTGTACAGTACAGTAGGTAAATGTAAAGGGAGCGATTTGAACAGCGAAAACAATCTAATCTCTTTCTGACCAACTTTTTCTATAACGGGGTTAAGTGGTGAATTTCTCTCGCAAAACGCCGCGTCTAGTGGCATCGAAAATTCATCCTGTTCAGAAGGACATCTCCCTTAGTACTGTCCTACCAACTCAAGTGTCACCACGAGGTTGGGTTGTCCCAAGCGTGCCGCAACTCCCAACTGAGCAGCACTCGTGATCAGAAGCCTGATCACGGATTTCCCGCCAGGAGTGACAGTAGGAGAAATCCCCTTACTTATTTTTACTAACTCGATACCACCGGCCAAGTTCTTAGCTCTGGTCTTCAAGGGATATCCAACTAAAGCTAGCAACGTTTTCCAAGATTTTCGGTTGGCTAGGACTCCAACCAGGCTGTAAAGCTCTCTCACCAAAGAGCATTGCAACCTTTAAAACACCAAAGAGTGATCCACAGGCGCTGGTCAGGCTTTACAGGACAGCGTGAGCGCTGTCCCCAGTCGCTGGGTCCCCAGTCCCCCTGGAGCCCCTCTAGCTCCAGCCTCTACCCACCTGGGAGTGCTAAATGGCGTTGCTTATAGAGGTTCCGGAACTTCTCTTCATACGCATGAGGTAGCCGTATGGTCCTTATATGTAGATAGGATAGAGGAAGGAGAGAAAAAAAGAGAAGGATAGAATATGGTTTTAAATCGGAGTTTCCTTCTCCTAGCCTTTGCCTAAAGAGGCTAGCCCTACAAAGCAGCAGGGGCCCCTACAGGTACTACCACTCCGCGCCAGAGTGGACCAGGGAGCAATGATGGCTAAGGTGTAGCTCCACGTTCACCAAAATCGCAGATCTCTCGAACTGCGACCCCATCACCGGCTGCAGTTTAACCTCTTACCCAGGAGGAGGAGGAGGAGGAGGAGGAGGAGGAGGAGGAGGAGGAGGAGGAGGAGGAGGAAGAGGAGGAGGAGAAGGAGGAGGAGGAGGAGGAGGAGGAGGAGGAGGAGAAGGAGGAGGAGGAGGAGGAGGAGGAGGAGGAGGAGGAGGAGGAGGAAATGAAAGAAGAAGAGGAGGAGGCATAGCATGAGAGAAGGTCGCAAAGGATGAACCATATATAAAATAGATGTGCTGAATGTGCAAAAGATAAAGTCTTGACGAGTTTTCTTTTGGTCTTGTTTCAGAAAATGTGACAAGCTGAACTAACTTGGTGTGCTGGACAAGCTGTTAGAGAACTACGACAGACGAGCCACGCCCACCATCCACCTCAGTAAGTACACCTGACCTGACCTGACCTGACCTGACCTGACCTGACCTAATCTTACCTAATCTCATTAAGTTGCTTCTTTATCTATCTTCTATTGCTATTTTTATGCTGACTGCTCTTCTGAACTTGCTAACTGCATGCCTCCCCCCTCCCGCGGCCTCGCTGCACAAGACTTTCTACTTCGTCTCATCCTTATTCTGTCCATCTACCTAATGCAAGAGTTAACCAGTATCTTCACTCTTTCATCCCTTACACTGGTAAACTCTGGAACTCTCTTCCTTTGTCTGTTTTTCCACCTGCCTATGACTTAAACTCTTTCAAAAGAGGAATGTCAAGACACCTCTCATACTAAATTGAACACCCCCCATTTTTATTTATCTTACTATCTTCTTTACAGGGTCTGGCGACAAGCGGGATTTTTTTTTATACTTTTTTTTTCCCTTAGCCGGTACCCTTTTAATGTAAAAAAATTAAAATTAAAAAATATACCTGAAATCACCTGACCTTACCGAAGCTAATCTAACAAGACCTAACCTAGCCTATTCTAAATTGATCTAACCTAACCTTACCTAATCTCAGTGATATGACCTGACCTAATCTTATATAACCTCAGTAAGTATACCTGATATGACCAGACCTAGCATTGCCTAACATAAACTGACTTAAAACTGCCTGACCTAACTAAACATAATCTGACCTGACCTGAAATTATCTTACTTGACCTGACCTAATCTGACCTGGCCTAATCTGACCTGACCTGACCTAATCTTCTCTGACCTAACCTACCTGACCTGACCTAGTGTTATGAGAGGTGATTGTAACGTTACTGTGTTAGGTTATCGTGGATTCATCAGTGTTAGTTTACCTGTTGATTAGAGGAACACGTGGAAATAACCTGTTTTTAAGGAATATTTTGAAGTATTACCTTGTTTCCCGTCTTAAATTAACCTTTTTTTTCTGAACATCTAAACTAATTAATTATCACAAACCTAAATAAAAACATGAAATTCCAAACATTAAAGTCTTACATAACCTCAATATTTTTTCTCATAATCTGCTTTCCATTTAGATTAAGTCATGAAAGAAAGAAAAAATGACGTTTCCTTCTATGACCAAACTTAATTAGAACCTTAACGAGAATCTTCATGTAATTGTCTAAACGAAGATGATTCCAAGAACGAGACAAGGGGATGAAAAACAAGCTATATAACAACTAGATAAAGAGTGAGGCAAGTAGGTAAAAAGGTAGGTAAGTAGTTAGATAGATAGATAGATAGATAGATAGATAGATAGGTAGGTTAGGTTAGGTTAGGTTAGGTTAGACAGGTATGTAGGTAGGGTAGGCTAGGGTAGGGTAGGGTAGGGTAAGGTAGGTAGGGTAAGATAGGTAGGGTAGGGTAGGATAGGTTAGGTTTGTTTAAGTTAGGTAGATAGTGACAATGATTCTTAGCATCTTTCCATGTCCTCTTCTTTTCCCTTCCTTTTCTTTCCTCTCTTCTCTGAGCTTTTATTGACGTCATCTCCTTTTTTCCGCACGAGTATATATATTAGGAGTCATAGTCATATTTCATTCTTCCTGGCAGGTCTTTAAATCAGAGAATTCCATCCATGAAAATATTAGGTTTTCTTTCTACGTGATGGTGAACTGTAGAAAAAAAATTTAAGAAGAAGAAGAAGAAAAGAAGACAAAATACAAAAACAATAATAATGATATTAATAATAAAACATAGAAAAAAAAACAATAATAAGAATGAGAGTAAGAAAAAGACGAAGAATCACAAGAAAGGTTAACTACATCAACAAACTAGACACTTACTTTTGATTTGAACACCCTTGCGTAGAGGAGGAGGAGGAGGAGAAGGAGGAGGAGGAGAAGGAGGAGGAGGAGGAGGAGGAGGAGGAGGAGGAGGAGGAGGAGGTGTGCCGCCGTCAACATCCTTCTCACAAATTGTTTACCTCTTGAGTTCCTTCCTGTTAAAGAAAATATGAAATTACTTTTATGTTTTCAAGGATAAAGAAAATATATCATAAGGTGAAAAAACAAGAAATTATGTAAAATGTGAAGGGAAGGAAGAGGAGAAGGAAGGAGAAAGAAGGAGGAAGAGGAAGAGGAGGAGGACGAGGAGGAGGAGGAGGAGGAAGAGAGGAGGAGGAGGAAGAGGAGGAGGAGGAGGAGGAGGAGGAGGAGGACGAGGAGGGAGAGAGGAGGAGAGGAAGAGGAGGAAGGATGGAGGAGGAGTAAAGTCGCTTTCATTTTCTATCGATTGGAACACAAGAATCTATTTCTGTGCTTCAGATCGACAGAAAATAATTGGCTTCCAGTGTTTCGATGATGATGATGATGATGATGATGATAAGAAAAGTGAGGCCTACTACTACTACTACTACTACT
>JAXIVD010011831.1:0-5000 GCA_036785275.1 Cancer borealis
AGAGTAGAAGTAGATGATGATACGGACCATAATTTTGTCAAGAAGAGTTGAGATGCAATTTGCCAGCAAGGAATTATATTATGAACGTATTATTGTCTTGCAGCTTTTCACTTTAAATCTCGTCTACTTGTATTTTTATCTTCTCTTGCCTTACTTACATCTCTTTGTTTTTGTTTAAATTTATTTAGCTTATTCGTCTCTCTCTTCTCTCTCTCTCTCTCTCTCTCTCTCTCTCTCTCTCTTCTCTCTCTCTCTCTCCTCTCTCTCTCTCTCTCTCTCTCTCTCTCTCTCTACTCTCTCTCCTCTCTCTCTCTCTCTCTAATAAGAAACAACCACAATAGCGAAAACTTCAACGCGTTCAATCTCATATTGGAAAGTGGGGAAAGAAAAAGAATCAAATGAAAACTTGATACAAAGGCACACGTTCTATCTTCTCTCGGAAGGGCCTGAAGAAGGAATTTTCTGACTTTGTGAGTGTGTGTGTGTGTGTTAGTGTGAAGTGTGTGTGTGTGAGTGTTGTGAGTGTGTGTGTTAGTGTGTGTGTGTGTGTGTGTGAGTGTGTGTGTGTGTGTGTGTGTGTGTGTGTGTGTGTAGTGTGTGTGTTGTGTGTGTGTGTGTGTCTGTGTGTTGTGTAGTGTGTGTGTGTTGTGTTGTGTGTGTTTGTGTGTGTGTGTGTGTGTGTGTGTGTGCTGTGTGCGTGTGTGTGTGTGCGTGAGTGTGTGAAGTGTGTGTCAAAAATAATCGTAAAGGCGTCTTGGAGGAGAAAGTAAGATATATGATTTGTGTGAAAGTCTTATTTCTTGACACTCACCGCGATCAAGAAAATAAAGATGTAACATTTTTCCTGACATGTAAAAACACAGTCCGATCGTTTGTCATAATATTACAAACCCGGTGGAAAGTAAATGCTGTTATTTTGTGCATTTCCGCGAAAGTAATTTGTGAGAATACTTTGTTGTTTTAATGTAGATCAGCTGGAGGGAGAGAGGAGGGAAGAAAGAGGGGTCAGAATAGGGCTTTTAGGGGGGGTTGAGGGGGGTGTGAACGTGATGGCTGGGGTCATGGCTTGTGGTGGCAGGGCGCTTGAGGTCAGATGGGGGGCCTCGTTATATGACCCAGCTCCCGTTATGCTGTGATGTGGGGCGAGGGGACGTTGGGTGTGTGGACTGGGAATGGTGGAGGGGTAGGGGTCAAAGGGTTAGTGTGGTGGAACGGTGAGTATGGGTGGGAAGGGTGAGAGTGGATAGACGGCAGGTGAAGGGTGGAGGGTGGAGGATGGAAGGTGGGTGTGATGGGATTAGGGAGGGTGAGGGGAAGTGAGATGAGGTGAGGGGAGTGCACGATGAAGTGAATGGAAATGTGAACATTGATGTGATGAACAGGTGGATGAAACGGGCTGAGGAATAACTGCTTTTTGAGGTTACTGTAGAGGTCTGTTTTATTATGTATTGTACGTGTGTTGGTATTCTTGATGGCTGCATTTATTGCTGAGACTGTGATTATGAGTAAATGAAAGTTCATCTCCAAGAAGACACTCGTTGATGATTAATTAAAAGTCAGTGAAGAGTTGGTGAATGTGGTGGTGACGCGTGAGGGTGATCAATAAACTCTACGTGGCTGTCTTGCCCCTGTTTGCCTAGCCAGCCAGTCTCGCCGCGCGCCACGCACTGCATCGTCAGGTTAAGAACAGCACAGAGGTGCATAGTTTTTCTGCATCTATTAAATATCAATGAAGTACGCTAAATTCACATCAATACTTTTTGGAAAATACTTTAGAATGGTAATTTTTTTTTTTTTTTTATCAATTCAGAGCCTTTTGCAATATACCAGACATACCAGCCATGTTATTGCCTCTGTTCATCAAGACAACAATATGATCACTATGGAAACATGCACAGTTCATTCGTGAGAAATAGAACAATTTAACACAATTGGTGAGTCATATGGAATGGCATTTTGAAATCCGTTCTATTGTGTTTGGTACCTTTGACTCTCCTGTGTAGCTGTGCGATTCTCACAGGTATGATACTCTTACATGATAACGAGGAGTGCTTTAGGCAGTGTTCAATGGCAGCAGTGTTTTGTCTCATTAGACGCACTGGAATAATGGTTGCCTTGTATCGGACACAGATGAGTACAACGCTCGTTGGGCCGAGTGCATCCAGCTGCTGTATATGGCTGACTACCTGAGTGGTCTGTATCCCGGGCTGGTGCTCAGGTAACGACTCTTGAACCATCAGCTTACGAAACCACACACTCTCTTGCCAAGGTTAGAGAGATTGTGGTGAGGATGAAAGACGTGCAGACATGTGATATTGGCAAAATGATTAAAATAATGTTTAAAAATAGAAGTGAAGCCAAGATCCGTTAGCTGTATGCAGTGAAAGACTTTCACTTACTAGCTGAATCAAAACATCATTGACGACAACAATAAAAGATTGAAAGTTGTCAACACCATGAATAGTACAAACACATTACAAAATGGAATGAATAGACGAGTAAGTAAAATTTGTTATCACTCATAGCGAAAAAATCTAAAAGCTGTTTTCCCACATCGGGACAAAAATAACTCTACACAGACAGCAATGTATAAGTGAATATAATATAAAAGCTTAAGTACACTCTGAACACATAACTTTATTGTAAATCTCTTAGCGAGAAAGAAAACGTGGTATTGGTAGTGAAGTGTTTTAGTAAAGACAAGATGTGAGGAGAATGTTTAATGAACAGGAGGGAGACGTTTGTGTGTCGTTGAGGAAGTGAGATTAGAGGACTTGGGGAAGACTGTGTTTGGTCAGTACCTCGAGAAAGACAAGGAGGTAAAACAGTGTTCCTTTCTTCTTTGCTCTGATGCTAATAATGACGAAGAACAAGTACAGGGGAAGTGGAAAGGTTTTCAATGTTTCCTTTACACTTTTTGTTAATAAAAATACATAAAATTGTATCACCTTTTTATGTCATTGATATGTTCACCTTTGTTATAACCTATTTTTCAGTATCTTAGTGTTTTGTTTAAAATAATTTAGCGTTTTATTTTTTTTAATTTTTGGTTCCATATGAATCTAGCTATTGCGGTGCCAAGAAAACAATCAAATTAAGTTATTCAATCAATCATTAAACCAGAGATTTTGTAAACACATGACATCAATAACCAAACATTTCTCACGCAGTGAAGGACGCAGAAAACACTCCAACATTTGGAACTATTCATTTGGAACTATTCATTACGTATTTTCATTTAAAAACAATAATTAACCCTCATACATATAAAAGAGTTAACAACGCCACTATTCTCTCTCCACACACTCCCTAATCAAACATGCTAACGTAAGTGGAGGAGAATATTATACGTAACACATAAATTGAATAATACGGAAAGCCTAAAACCCCAAAGCGTCTCGTGGAGTTGGCTGCTGAGAAATACTGAGCCTCGTCTTTCTTTCTGTCTCCGTGTGTATTCGATAGGTGCAGCAGGGAAGGTGGGAGTGCAGCAAGGTAAGACGAGATAATTAATGGGCCGTAGTCTGAGATTACCTGTTATCTGACCCACCTGGTAGAGGTTAATTAAGAGGGGTACCTGGGCCTGCTGTGTGTGTGTGTGTGTGTGTGTGTGTGTGTGTGTGTGTGTGTGTGTGTGTGTGTGTGTGTGTGTGTGTGTGTGTGTGTGTATGGGATTGGAGTTGGTTTTCCTTTGCCTCAAAAGTAGGAGAGCGGCGTATTGTATCTACACAGAAACATCAACAAGAATTAGATAACCTAGATAAATTGATAGCTTTAATTAATGGCCTTTGAATCAAGTTACATAGACAGAATAAATACGAGTAGGAACGAACATTTTAAGTGCAAATAGTATTACCATAACAGAGTATAAGAATGAAGCCGAGAAGTGCTGTAACTGTAACCAATTGCAGATAGTATTGGATAACTAAACTTGAGTTATCTAATCCTCTTCAGAATGGATCAGATTCCCCTCTTGACGCTTCTCGAGCGTTTCATTTGTTTTCAGAGTTTCACAGGATTTATTACTATGTGTGTATCTCTTCTTTCTTTTCTTTTTCTCTCTCTCTCTCTCTCTCTCTCTCTCTCTCTCTCTCTCTCTCTCTCTCTCTCTCTCTCTCTCTCCCTCTCTCTCTCTCTCTCTCTCTCTTTCTGGTACTCTGCACCGGTTCGGGTGGCATTTTTGGGATGTATGTGTCGTCCTCTATTGAAATAACTGCGTCAATTCATTTCAGTTAAAGCAACACGGACAGAGAGGTAGGGAGAAAGAGAGGGAAGGAAAGAAAGGAAGGCAAAAAGAGGATATATAAATTGCCCTTCGTAATTGTATTTTTCTAAGTTACGTTTGCAAGAGAGCGAAGAGGAGGAGGGTCATTATTGAGTGTTTAATCAGGGAGAGGAGGAAGTTTCACCGTTTCAGGAGGATAACAAAGAAAGAAAACTGGAAATTATGCGAGAAAAGAATGAAAGAGAATGAGACCCCGAGATGTGAATGAAATTAAGCATTAATAAGATCAACGAAATGATTTAAAGGCAAAGACGAGGATGAATGATTGGATGAAAGGTAAATATGAAGTAATTGGATTGAAAATATATGTAGGAAAAAGAATGTTAATCAATGGAAAAATTCAAGAAAATACTGCAAAGATAGAGAAAAACAGTGGATAATTGACATGTAATCATATATTTTTCTTCATAATTAGATTTTATTTTACCTCAATTTTTTTTCCTGTTATTTACCTTCGAATCATTATACGCTTTAATTCTCCCTCATGCTTATCTTTCCTTCTTACCATTAACCTTTGAGTTTTATTCTCTCTTACTCTCTCTCTCTCTCTCTCTCTCTCTCTCTCTCTCTCTCTCTCTCTCTCTCTCTCTCTCTCTCTCTCTCTCTCTCTCTCTCTCTCTCTCTCTCTCAATTGCTCTAGTTCAAGGCTATAAGAGATAGCTTACACAATTACTCAAGAAATGAAAGGCGATCTAAAAGCCACAGAGTTGGTAAG
>JAXIVD010011833.1:0-7500 GCA_036785275.1 Cancer borealis
CCTCTCCCATCTCCTCTCTACTCTCCCTCTCTCTCTACTCTCCCACTCCCTTTACCTCACCCTCCTCTTTACTCACCCTCTCTCTCTACTCTCCCTCTCCTCTCTACTCTCCCTCCTCTTTTACCTATCCCTCTCTTCTCTTTCTCATCCCTCTCCTTTCTCCACCCTTCTCTCCTCCTCACCCTTCTCTTTTTCTCTATCCTTCTCTTCTACTCATCCTTCTCCTACCTTCCTCACCCCTCACCCCCCCTTCCACACCCTCCGCCACTGGACTCACCTGGCTGGAACGCTCAACAAACACCCATTAACCGCCCCCCCTCCCCCCCCTTACAGGTAAACAACACAGGTAATGATGGCGAGACTTCACTTCGTTTCGTTTCCCAAAGCTCGAAGCGACGAACCCGTTGTATTTATGGGCCGTGAACCTTATTTTAATAGCCCGTGCACGACTAACGACGCTGCTAAACCTTCCTTACATCCCAAAGGCGGCGCCCTAGGAGTCCTCTGCCTTAAGGGTGACTCGCAAATCAAATTAATCCTGAAGCTATAGTCCCGAAGCTTTTGGAAATGATTCGAACCTGTACCGAGACGCGTTCGAGGAGGATGTACGTACAAGGCAAATATCACTTGGAGTTTCTTTTTTGCTTACTTTCTTTCTATTTTTTTCTTGATTTCTTGGCGTCACAGTCAGGATGGATTACTCGTTGTGAGGCGCCTTCATTCATGCAGGGAGGGAGGAGAGGACGTGGGGACAGGATTACAGAGGGAAGGGGAGGGTGAGAGGGAAGAAAGGAGGCGCTGGGTGGGAGGAAGGGAGTACATTGAGCCGGAGTGTAGGGAGTGAGGGAGGAGAAGGAGTAAGGAAGGGAGAGAGGGAGAGAGGGAGTGGTTTGCCAAATGGTGTGTGGGTCCTACGATGAACATTCATGAATGCTTAATGAACTTGTGACTCGCTCTGCCAACTTGTTTTCCTCAACGATTGGAGGGACGATTAGTAGTAGTAGTAGTAATAATAGTAGTAGTAGTAGTAGTAGTAGTAGTGGTAGTAGTAGTGGTAGTAGTAGTAGTAGTAGTAGTAGTAGTGGTGGTAATAGTGGTAGTAGTAGTAGTAGTAGTAGTAGTGGTAGTAGTAGTAGTAGTAGTAGTAGTAGTGGTGGTAGTAGTGGTAGTAGTAGTAGTAGTAGTAGTAGTAGTAGTAGTAATAGTGGTGGTAGTAGTGGTAGTAGTAGTAGTAGTAGTAGTAATAATAGTAATAACAGCACTTCAATGGATATAAAAAGAAACTATAATACTTCAAGTCCTCAGTCTTCATCTCATCTCATCTTCCTCCTCCTCCTCCTCCTCCTCCTCCTCCTCCTCCTCCTCCTCCTCCTCCTCCTCCTCGACCACTTCCAGCCGCGTCATTATATTCTCAGTGCACTTTCTCCATCGCTTTTAATGGCAGGGAGACGGCAGAGCATTGTGGCAGACACACGCGTTGGGCTGGACGGGGCGAGAAAGAAGAGTTAAGTGGGAGCAGTTGTGTGGTTTAATGGGTGGAGCGGTGGAGAGTAGGATGGGTGTAAGGGTGAGGTTGTGAGTGGATGGGTACTGAATGGGTTAATGGGTTTCTAGAGGTGAAGGGTGTGGAGTGGAGTGAGAAGGAGTGGATTGTTGTCAGTCTTTCTTTCTTTCTTTCTTTCTTTCTTTCTTTCTTTCTTCCTCGTCTTCCTTTCTCCATCTTTATCTTCATCTTTCAGCTTATTTTTATTTTGTTCCAAGCCTTTATTTTCTTGTTCTTCTTCCATCCTTTATTTTTTATCAATTCTTATCTCTATTTGTCTCTACTACTACTAATACTACTACTACTACTACTACTACTACTACTACTACTACTACTACTACTACTACTACTACTACTACCAATGATAATAACAACAATGATAACGTCACTAACTCTAATCTAATCATCACATGTTCTCTGGCGTCGTAAAACTATTAACCAATCAAGTAAGATCATCACTGAGCTACCTTACGTCACTCATACTTATTCCCGGTGAAAAACAACGGCCAGAAACTTGGATAGACTGCTTCATTCACGCAAGGTTTTCCATTCCCCTTCAACACGACCCGGGCAGATGTAAACGCAAGACCTGTACTCATGGTAAGAGGAAGGAAGGAGGGTCAGGGAAGTGAGGAAATAATATTGAGTAAGAGGTTAAAGATTTGGGTTCCGAGGAAGGTGGAAAAGGAAGGTATATTATAAGAAGCGAAAACTAAGGTGAAAAATGGGAAAAGAGAGAGAGAGAGAGAGAGAGAGAGAGAGAGAGAGAGAGAGAGAGAGAGAGAGAGAGAGAGAGAGAGAGAGAGAGAGAGAGAGAGAGAGAGAGAGAGAGAGATTGTACTGTGCTTTGTTGCTGCCGGCTTGGTGGTAGTGGTGGGGGAAGGTTGGGAGGAGGGGAGGAACAGGTAAGGAGGAGAGGTCGAGGCAGGTGAAAGCAGGTGTGTGTCTGCCGTGCTTTCAATTAAGGAAATTTGGAAGGTACTGTGGCGGCTCTCTCTCTCTCTTTTATTATTATCATTACCATTGTTGTTATCATTATCATCAACATTATTATCATTATTATTATTATCATTATTATTATTATCATTGTATTCACGCTTCCTCATCATCGCCCCCCCCACCCCCATTAAACCCTTACCGCCTACTCCCCACCCCCCCGCCCACACACCTGCACCAGACACCATTATCATTCCCCTGATAATGGATAAGCGGGGTGGCGCCTTTCTTCCTGCCTTGTCACTGTGAATAAACGTCAATAGTGATCGTATGTTATTTATTTTTATTGTTTTACGTTAGAACATTAGAGGGAATCATTTTTTATGCCTTTTTTTATTAGTGTTTTCTGGGATGTTTTTTTTAATGGGAAAATTTTATTCATTTATTTTTATTCAATCGTTTTTTTTCCTCTCCTTTATATTTTCTTTATCTTATTCTCTTGTTTGTCTTCTTGGGTTCAGACATGTTTCCCTATTTTATTTCCTATCACATTTTTTCTTCCCAGTATATTCATCACTCAAGCAATTTCCCTTATCAAGCTAGATATCTCCTTTCCTATATATTTTCTTTCCTCCCTACCTCCCTCCCTCCTTCCCTCCCTCCCTCCTTCCCTCCTTCCCTCCCTCCCTCCCTCCCTCCCTCCGCCTATGAGTAGAACAATGCAGGCAGCTGACAGTCACCTATCTTGAAAATCATCATGACGACAATTGGACAGACAAACGACACTAGCTACCAACCACTCCTTCCCCCACCCCCCTTCCAGACAGGCATGTGTGTGTGTGTGTGTGTGTGTGTGTGTGTGTTTCTGTGTGTGTGTGTGTGTGTGTGTGTGTGTGTGTGTGTGTGTGTGTGTGTGTGTGTGTGTGTGTGTGTGTGTGTGTGTGTGTGTGTGTGTGTTACGCCTGGGTGCTTACCAATGTATGTACAAGCGTCTGATTACCATGCAAGCTAGACCAAGAGGGTTTTAATCTGGGTTCACCATCGTGTTTTGGTCCACCACGCGAGGCGACACAACACGAGTGAGAACCAGGAACAGAAGAACAGAACCACCACTGGAAATGTCCCCTTGTTGTTGTACACTCGACACTGAAAATGCATGAAAGCCGCTGGAAACACATATAAAAAAAACAGATAAATAGATGAATTAATTAATAAATTAATTAATTAAATACTGCTATGGGTGCACTTAAATATTTCGGAAAAACTAGTGGAAAATTATGTGGATTAAATTTTAAAAAATAATAAAATTGATGTCTAAAAAGAGTATATACTTCTCTGCCTCGACTGAAAGAATGTTCATATAAGCTTTTTTTATTTCTTCCTTTCTTTATTTTTTTTAACATATAATAATGAGTCTTATTTTTTATAAATACGAAAATGTAAAATGACAAAATTTATCTTGGTATGACCATTATTTTTCTTCTCATCCTGTTCTTTTTCTTATCTTTCTTTTTCTTTTTCTTAATTTTCATTTTCTTTCCTTCTTTTTATTATATGTACTATATTTTTCTTTTTGCCTATATTTTCTTTTCTTTTCTTTTTCACCGTTTTATTTTTTCCCTTTTCTTCTTTTTCTTCACCACAGACAAATAAAATACATCATCGCCAGCAGATCCACAATTAACATTTAATAATGAATGAAAAAAAAAAAAAAAAGGGAGGAAGAGTTTTATGTAAATGAGAAAATAAACTAAATTACCTTGAGCACTTAATTTGGTTCCTTCTTAATTAGTTAGTTAATTAGTTACCTGTGAATATCATTATCTTTCTACCTGTTTGTGTTTTCTCGTATTCTTTTTCTTTTTTCATAATTATCTTTTTCCATATTCCTTTCCTTCCATTTTGTCTCATTTTTGCATTTATTTTATATAATCTTATCTCCTTCCTTTAATTTCTTGCTCATTTTTCTTTTTGTTTACTCTCTCTCTCTCTCTCTCTCTCTCTCTCTCTCTCTCTCTCTCTCTCTCTCTCTCTCTCTCTCTCTCTCTCTCGCTCTCGCTCTCGATCTTGCTCTCGCTCTTGTTCTCTCTCTCTCGCCACACCTATTCAGAAAAAGATATATCGTGTACTTTCTCTCAGTTCACTCTACGATTTAAACATTTTTTTTTTTGCTATCATTATTTTCATCTGGGAGTTACCTGGGGGCGCCTAAGAGCAGGTGAACCCATGGATCCCCTTCTGTCTAGGTGGTGGTGGTGGTGGTGGTGAAGGAAATTGGTAAGTTTAAAAGAAATTACGAAAAAAAAAATTGTTAGAGAGAGAGAGATTAGAATATAAATGTCCTCTCTACCTAGTGTTTCATGTATATTAATGTACACAGTATACACTAGTCTGGCCCCTGAAGGTACACGCCCACCTCATACTTGAATAAATCATACAATTGTGTGTTCTGTCCCTTCTGGCTACGATTTATTACTCCATTTTGCATAGTGTGGTATTTCTGAGATGGGGTCGTGATTGGAGGTAAAGTTTAGTGTGTCAAAATATATTCTGTCTTTTAAGTTTTTTTTATTATTGTTGTTTTCAAGGTAACATGCAAAGTTTATATTCTCAAAACAAATTATGACTAAACTAATTCCTCTTGTTTATATATTTTCAGGTAAGATAAAAATGTATTATATGAAAACAAATTCTGACTTTTAACTAATTCCTGTTTGTTTTTTTTCACGTTAAACAAAAAGTTAATTATGTCAAATCAAATTCTAACTTGTAACTAATTCGTCTTTTTTTTTTCCAGGTAAGACGAGGAATGGCAGGTGTTCTGTGAGTATATACTAAACCAAAACCTTGTTCGTCCTCTGCTAGAAAAGAGAAACTAAGTTTAGAATTCAAATATAAATCAAGCTTAGGATTTAAAAACATCAATATTATAAAAACGAAAAAAGGGCTAAGAGTGTAAAATAGATTAAAAAATTGTTATTCATTCGTGTTCATTTATCTGAAGTTTTCCTCCTTACTTCACCTTCTTTCCCTCAATCTTAGTAAAAAAAAATTTCCCTTTCCTTACTTTTCAATCCATTTTTTTTCCTCTTTATTTTTCCCCTTGATATCAATCCTTACGTTCCTAATCTTCCATTGACACCCCCATAGTTTTCCCATCCCGTTTTATTTTATCATCACCTTTAGATAAACAGATAAACAGACAGACAGACAGACAGACAGACAGATATAGTAGCAGTTAGAAATAGAAAAATAGTACATATAATTTTCTTTTTTATGAAGTGTCAGAAATCGAGGTCCAAAATAAAAGGAATAAGAGGAAGAGGCGGAGAAGGAGGAGAAGGAGGAGGAGGAGGAAGAAGAAGAGGAGGAAGAAGAAGAGGAGGAAGAGGAGGAGGAGGCGGAGGAGGAGGAGGAGAAGGAGGAGGAGGAGGAGAAGGAGGAGGAGGAGGAGAAAATAGGCCTGACTCGCTCATCGATAAGAAATTAGCATCTTAAGAATGGATGTTTGGGCAGTGAGTGGTATGGAACCTTTTTCTTCCTTCATCCCTTCCTTCCTTCCTTCCTTCCTTCCTTCCTTCCTTCCTTCCTTCCTTCCTTCCTTCCTTCCTTCCTTCCTTCTTCAACACCCTTTCTCTCCTTCACTCCTTCCTTTCTTTCTTCCTCACTCGTTTCCTTTCTTCATTCATTCGTTCATTCATTCAGCTCTTTCTTTCTCTACCCATTCATTCCTCCACCATTTCCTTCATTTACCCTTTCCTTCCTTAACTTCTTCCTTCATCCCTTTCTTGTTTGTTAAGAAAATAAATCGTTTAAGAGGAAAAAAAACTGTTTATGGGGAAAAACAACTCACCACAACAGTCAAATTACATGTTTGTCACGTCTACCTCGTTCATTACCTGTGCAAAACTTACCTTTTTTTTCCCCCAAAACCCTCGTCAGGAACCGCGACGCCCTTGTTACCGTACGTCTTTATCGCTTGTGTCACATATGGTAAATGTTTTGTCAAGTGTTACCTGTGTGTCAATTACCTGTGCCTATTAATTAACTAACTCTCTAAGGTCATGAAAGATTAAATAATATTCTCTTTTCTTCTTCTTTAGCTTAGATTAAGAGTTGAAATCCAGTTTTTTTCCTATGTGTTCCTATGTGTTAGTTAGGTGCATAAGAGCTGCCTTGTGTAAGTTAACTGGCCTCTTGCAGCATCATTTATTTTCTTGTATTCGTGTGTTCTTATAGTTTTTTTTTTATTGTTAACAATTATTTATCTTTTTTTAGGACGCCAACTGATATTTTTCTGAGTTTTTTTTTTTTTTTTACTGGGTAATTTTTTCATTTAATCATGTGCTGGGATGCCATTTTTTCTCTTTTCTTTTCTTTCTTTTCTTTTTACACTGGGATGCTATTTTTTATTTTGTTATTAAATTTGCTGTGACCCTTTTTTTCCCTTCCTAAACAGCTGCCCACCACATAGTAAACCACAAAAAAGAACCATTAACCACATTGCTACAAGGCAAGGAAAAAAATGCTCTTAAAAGTTGCTTGGTTTTCGCTTTGAAGTTTGTCCTAATTGTTTATTTTTTAATTTTTCGTGTTATCTGCCTTTTTTTAGTTTTGGAATAATTATAACATCTTAATAGTACTAATTAACGATCATAGGTTAATTTTACTTCATTACTTTATTTTTATTTACAGTAACTCAAACCCACAACCTCATTATATATAAAAAAAAAAAATAAATAATCAAACTTAACAATTTACAAGTGAACACGATAAAAAAAAAAAGAGAAGAAAAAAATGTGATCTTAAACTTCATTAAAGATTACATTTAATTAATATCAACTTCATCTTACGTTACACTGGAGAAAGGACGAGTTAGTCATAGGCATCTCCCTCTCCCTTAGTGGACCTTGACGTTACTATACCTGACCTTTACCTGCCATTAGGGTCTCAGGTAACTTTAATTATGGCCAGGTAGTCTTAGTTGTACCGTGAATTGTGGAGGCGTTGTAGTGAGACTG
>JAXIVD010011834.1:0-10543 GCA_036785275.1 Cancer borealis
GTAATACCGAGGACTCACACAGAAGCCCAGACCGTAGTGGGTTTTGCCAACTAGTCACGTCCCGCTGGTCTCCCTCCTCGCACTGCCCGGGACGAGGAGGTAAATTACTGCTTCTGTGTGAGCCGTCCTTCGTTGGGACTCCGGCCGCGTCTTAATGTCTTAATTAACTCTGGCTGCGAGGATAAAAATAAAGAGAGAGAGAGAGAGAGAGAGAGAGAGAGAGAGAGAGAGAGAGAGAGAGAGAGAGAGAGAGAGAGAGAGAGAGAGAGAGAGAGAGAGAGAGAGAGAGAGAGAGAGAGAGAGAGAATTAAAACTATATTTTCGAGTATAAAAAGGCGAGGACGAGTGAAAATTGTATGAACTCACGACTGACCAATCCATTACCACCTCCCTGACCCTTTCACTCCTCTGATTGTCTTAATATGTCTTCTTCATACACCTGAGCCTCCTCCTCCTCCTCTTCCTCCTCCTCTTCCTCTTCCTCCTCCTTCTCATCCTTCTTCTCTTACAGCTCCTTAGCCTCGTTTCAGGTACAAACACATCTCTTCCCTTTACTTAAATGCAGTTTCCTCTTTTACTTATTTCATTTTATCTTCTTTATTGTACCTATACCCATTTTTCTCATTCTGTTTCATATTTCTTAGTTTTCTTTAATCCTCTCTGTTCTTCATCTCCTTCTCTTCCTCCTTCTCCTCCTCTTCGCTAAAATACGTTCTCGTTTCTTTTACTACGTTTTTTTTTCTTATTCTCCCTTCCATTACCTCCCTCTATCATTATTCTCTTTCTTCTTCACGCCATTTTTACAAGTATTTCTTTCCCTCACCAACATCACAATTTCTCTCTTTCCTTCACAACCTATCTTTCTCTTTCCTCCAGAGTTTCCTCTTTTCAAACTTGCTATCAATCCTTTCCCCTCACTGCCTCATCATCTCCATTTCACTTCCTCTCTTCTTCTCTCTCACTCACACATATACTTTTCCTCACAATTCCTCTTGCTGCCTCTCCTCTCTTACTCCACTTCACTAACTCTTCTTGCATCCTTCCATCCTTCACTCCCTTCAAATCTTTACGTCTTTCTCTTTCCTTGCTCTTCCACTTTGAAAATAGACTATCAATTTTCTCCCTCTCTTTTTTTTTGTCTCACACACACTCACACACACACACACACACACACACACACACACACACACACACACACACACACACACACACAACACACACACACCAGGCCACCCAAGGAAGAAGTAAACTAATGAATCCATGAAAGTAAACACATTTCTTGCCTTCAATTGGACCTTGTATATAAATGATTTATCGAGTATAACACCTTATAAGACCCACCTCTCTCTCTCTCTCTCTCTCTCTCTCTCTCTCTCTCTCTCTCTCTCTCTCTCTCTCTCTCTCTCTCTCTCTCTCTCTCTCTCTCTCTCTCTCTCTCTCTCTCTCTTTACGTCACGCCCCTCAGGACACACATGTGGGCGGTGAGCGAGGCGTGTGCTGTCCTGGCGCCGATGCGGGTCGATGCCAGGACCCCAACGAGTGGCACCCTAGAACTGCCTTCTACGGGCGTGCCACTGATTGTCCGAGAGCGGCAGGATGGAGAAAATGAGGCGCACGGAGGACAATAGGAAATGAGGAAATGAAAGGAAAGTGAGGGAAGTAGATAAAATGGGGAAAAAAAGGATTGTTGGGAGAGAAACAGAGAGGGAGGAAGGGATGGAGGATAGCCAGGTAAGGTCAGTAACTGTATTAAGGTGTGGTGTTCCTCATTAACTGATACATCTGACATGCCAGTTGGTGGGTGGTTGCGATAGACGAGTTCATTTTGGCTTCTCAATGGATGGGTTTAGTTTTGAAGGTTTTCTTGTTGTGGAGAAAGTTAGAATAGAAGGATTTTCTTAGATGGCGAGCGACCTTTTCCTCATTGTTCTCGGTTTTTGGCTTTTGTTCGCCTTTCTATTATCTAAAGACAAAAAAAAAAAGCTCCAAGGATAATGAACCAACTGGAATATATAAAACACAAACACACACCACACACACACACACACACACACACACACACACACACACCACACACACACACACACACACACACATCACGACGACACCTCATTAAATATGTTCCTCACCACTACATACATAATAAAAAGCACCTTAGATAACATATTAATAAAACCATAACTCAGACACCTACGACCCTAACACCTTCATGTAACAAGACCACCACGACACAGCAGGTAATTGGGTGCACCTTCCCCTTAGCCGTCACCTGCCTTGCCTTAATGCCGTCACCTGAGGCTGTCTTCTACGCACACAGGGCCTTAGCGGGATAATTTAGCCTTGGATTAATATGATACCTCAGAGCGTGTCAGTTCCCATTTCCGGGTTGACAGAGGATTATAGTGTGTGTTTGAGGAGAAGGGATGGGTGGGAGGAGGTGTTGTCTGGCAAGGGGAGGGAGGGTCATGGTGGTGATGGTGGTGGTGGTAATGGTTGGCAAGGGACCAGGATGTTTGGCACCACTACGTTGGGTTACAGCATGTGGATGTCACTCTTATCACCTTCGTCTTCCTCATCGTCTTTCTTGAATTTTTACTTTCTTGGCTCTGTGTGATTGTTTATATGGGTGGGTGTAAGTCCACGTGTGTGCGTGTGTGTGTGTGTTGTGTGTGTGTGTGTGTGTGTGTGTGTGTGTGTGTGTGTGTGTGTGTGTGACTCTCTCTCTTATTTTTACTCTTGCTGTGTGACTTTTCTGGGTCGTATCTTTTTTTCTATCTCTTTCTTTCTCCTTGATGGCATTTACACTCTTTTATTTTTCCTTTCTTTTCACCCACAATAAATTTTTCTACTTTTTCTTCTACACAAATTCCATTTTCATATAAAGTTTTGGTTTTGTCTCACTGTCTTTGAACTTCCTCCTCTGTTATATTTTCTGTTTGTTTTTCTTGATGGGAAGGGAAGGGAAGGGAAGGGAAGGAAAGGGAGGTGGGAATGGGGATGGGGAAGGGGATTGTTTTACGTAATCTATCTTTTTTTCCGTTTCCCTTTCTTTTTTTCGTGTTTTTATAAGTTTGTTTCACGGGTTATATTTTCTCGTTACATAAAAAGTGTGTTTGTGTATAAAGGGAAGCCATGTTTGTCTGACTTTTTGGTCTGGAGGCTATGATTTACGTTTTTTTATGTGTGTGTGTGTGTGTGTGTGTGTGTGTGTGTGTGTGTGTGTGTCTGTATGTGTGCGTGTGTTGGGTTGATTTGGTCTGTTCTGTAATTGTCTATGTTTTTTCTGGTTTTCTCTCTCTCTCTCTCTCTCTCTCTCTCTCTCTCTCTCTCTCTCTCTCTCTCTCTCTCTCTCTCTCTCTCTCTCCTCTTTCAGGTTCCCAATTTCTCTAAGTGCTCAAGTGCCGCTTTGAAACAAACTCAAGGTCTTCAATTCCACTGTTCAGAACTTCCTTCCATCCTTTATTCATTTCCTCATTCATTTATCACTCTCTTTCTTTCCATCTTCCTTCTCTCCTTTCTGATCTCATTCCTTCATTCAGTCAAATTATTATTTACTCTCTTCCTTCATTCCTCTCTTTCTTAATTATTTCATACCTTCTTTCAATCACTTCATTCTTTACTTCTTTATTCAGAAATGTAAAAAGAAAATTGAAGAGAGGAAAAAATATAATTACATGACCAGGTAGGAACAGGTGAGGTAAATGAGGCTCCGGGGAGAGGTTAGGTGGTATTCGATGAGGTCACTTAGATGATGTTAGAGGAGGAGGAGGAGGAGGAGGAGGAGGAGGAGGAGGAGGAGGAGGAGGAGGAAGAGGAGGAGGTGATGGTAGTAGTGGTGGTGGATGAATCATTCGAGAGCCCATAAGGAGGAGGAGGAGGAGGAGGAGGAGGAGGAGGAGGAGGAGGAGGAAGAGAGATGAAGAGGCTGACCTGAGGTAAAGTGACACGAGAGTGAGTAAGGCCTAATAGGGGTAGACGACGACGACGACGACGACGACGACGACGACGACGACGAAGAAGAAGAAGAAGAAGAAGAAGAAGAAGAAGAAGAAGAAGAAGAAGAAAAGAAGAGGAGAAAGAGGGGATAAAAGAGGAAGAGAAAATAAAACATATAAATAGAAGGAATACTCGTGCAATACACATAAATGAAACAAAACTTGAGAGAGAGAGAGAGAGAGAGAGAGAGAGAGAGAGAGAGGAGAGAGAGAGAGAGAGAGAGAGAGAGAGAGAGAGGGAGAGAGAGAGAGAGAGAGAGAGAGAGAGAGAGAGAGAGAGAGAGAGAGAGAGAGAGAGAGAGAGAGAGAGAACATAGCAGCAAGAGCTTTCTAATTACACACCAGGTAAGTCAGCGTGTAGCACTTTACCTTTTCAGTGCCACTTCACATCGATCCCTCAACTATGCCTCAGGAGATGTTAGCCTTCTCTCTCTCTCTCTCTCTCTCTCTCTCTCTCTCTCTCTCTCTCTCTCTCTCTCTCTCTCTCTCTCTCTCTCTCTCTCTCTCTCTCTCTTTTACCCACTTAAACTCAATACAAACTTCTACAGCGGTTTCCCTTCATCTCTTCCCCTCTCTTCTTTCCTATCTTCCTTCTCTTCATCCCTCCCTTCCATTATATTCTCCACTAGACACCTCACTCTCACCTCACCTCCAGTCCCCAGGCAGTGCTTAGCAATCCTCAGTCACACGGTAAAGCACCTGCAGCAGTTTTACAGACAGAAAGTTATCAAGCTAAGAGGATGGCTAAGAACTCTTCCTTGAATAATAGAATAATAACACAGTCCAACGGGAAATATCTACAAAAAGATCAGGTCTCGCATATAGTACACAGCTCTTGCTACACCCTATCATGTGACCGAATGCAAGTCGGTAACGGTTTCTGTATGCATTTTGGGGTCCTAAGTACGACCTGAAGCTCAAATGTGGCCCATCAGCTTCGAGAATGTAGGCCACTTAAATTTTATTAAAGATATTTACATATAGTATGGAAAAAATAAAGAAAATAGAAGTTTGCAATATAATGATACTCTAAGGTGTGCTAACATTGTACCAATACGCCTTACTAACGTGTTTCAATTTTTTTTCTATATTCAGTACTCGTAAATACGTGTATGTATAAGTGTATTGCATTCACACCACTTTGACACCTATAACCACTTCACAGAAGAAAAAAACAGAGGCAAAACTGGTACTTAACTGTTAAGTATAGAACGTGACAGCAATTCAGCAAATTACATCACAAAACAGGTTGGTTAATGATGCCAGACTTGAGGTAACTATTTCGTATCCAAAAACATGATTTTACCAAACAAACATTTGCAAATGCAATACACCGACTTCCATTCTCGATTCCAGTTAACAACTTTTAAAGGGAACCCCAGGATTATATACAGATATATATAATCCTTGAGGGAACCAGTACACCCCTATCAAAATACGCCCCAGAGAGCACACGAGACTACGTATACATCATTCAAACATTGCACACGGCACCGGCACCAGGAACATCACACATAGTAAATAAACTATATATAGCACCTAAGGCACACTACACGGCACATAGGACTCCCAATGTTACACCTGGCACACCTCACAGTCCTCCTCACGCCCTGACGCAAGCCGGCCATTCTAGCTCCCCTGCGGCCTGTCACGGTGTCAGGATGAGGATGCCAGCTGATTGGTGGCCACGGGAGGGTGTGGAGTGGTGGAGTGGAGTGGTGGTGTGGAGTGGTGGTGTGGGACGGAAGCATGGATGACGTGACTGTTGTGGTAGTGATAGTATAACGTTTATAAAAAAAAAATTGTATATCATGCGTGTAGGTGCTTTTCAGTGTTTAGTGTTACTGTATTATCATGTATAAGCGATATGGCAATGAAAACTTCGTATGATATTAAATCCTAGTTAGAGGTTATAACTCTGGCAACCTTACAATGCTTCTTGACGGGCAGTGAGGGAACGTCTCTCACGGCGGCAACAACTAGCTTCTGAACTACACCTCCTTACTGTGCGTGTACGGTTGTAATTCAGTCACTAATGCAGTAGTTATGTAGCTTTATATAGTTTCTCAAATATTGAACAACAAATACTTGGTGGACTCAACATTGTATGCGCCAAGACAAACTTTACCCCATGTTCCCCCCCCACTCGTTCGCCATTTAGCTGGTTCACCCATTCATCCATCCACCACTCAAGCCTCCACCTACGCGATAGATAGATAAATAGAGATAGATAGATAGATAGATAGAGAGAGAAGGAGAGGGTGTTAGGACAATGTTAGGGTATGGGTGGGCTTCGAGGTCTGATCTCAGAACCAACTCGCCCCGCGGCTCCGATGTGATCTTCCTAGACTGAACGTGCTACAACAGAACGCATCCAATGTCGCGGGAGGAGCTTGGTGACACTGTCCGCGACATACGTAAAGTCTCCGCTATGGTTGGTCCTGAAGCCCCACCGTCACCATCACCACCACAACCCGTCTCCCCGTCTTTCCTCTCGTGTTCCTGACGGTAGCTGAGGTGGGAAACAGGATGCAAATTTAACGTTTTTTTTCTCCTTAGCCTACTTCCCTCCTTCCTTCTCTCTTGCTGTCTCTCTCCATCCCTTCCTCCCCCTCCTTTCGTCCTTCTCTCACTTTTTTTTTTCTCTCCCTTTCTTGCCGTGTTCACCACCACCGTATCTCGGAGCATCTGTCTCCCAATGGCTTTGTTTGGTCGATCCTCGCCTCCTCGGCCTATCCCAAACAAGGCCACGCCCACGCCCTGCCACGCCCACGCCTCCACGCAGTCTCCATTACACCCACACCCTACCACGCCCACTACTCCACGCAGCCTCCACCACGCCCACATAAAGTCTCCTCCTTCTCTATGCAAATCCGCGAATCGTCTGCTTCTTTTGATCGCCGCCTCTTGGGAAAGGGGCAGAGAAGGACGGAGGAAGGGAAGGAAGGACGTAAGGAAGGAAAAAAGAAAGGGAGGAAAGCCAAAGGAGGCTAAAAATTATTCCATTGCAAACTGAATATGAATTAAGTAATAACTGAGCGAAAAAGATGACTGACAAGAGAGAGAGAGAGAGAGAGAGAGAGAGAGAGAGAGAGAGAGAGAGAGAGAGAGAGGAGAGAGAGAGAGAGAGATGCAAAACGGACGGGAGGAGTGGATGCAGCATGAATAACAAATTAATAGAATTTCAAGAAAAACCACAAAAAGTAAAAAGAAAGAAGAAATAGTAAGAAAAAAAAGGAAAGGAAAGAAAAGGCATACATAGTAACTTCCTACATGTGATATAGGCCAAGACAAAAAAATCAAATAATGAAAAAATAATAAAGGCTTCACATAATCATTCCACTAAACAAATGTATCCACTTTACATGATTACCTTTACTGGTTTTATCATTATCATCATTGTTATAATGTTCCTATTATTATTTATATTATTACTATCATTATCATTATTATCATTATCATCATTATTATTACTATCATTTCTAGTATTACCATGCCTACGTTAATATCAAGGAGCATACTCGTACGTGTTATTTGTTGCAGTTTCCTATCAATTCCGTTATTGAATGCTGCTTGAAGGGAGTCCACGCAGACACCTTTCCCATTCAGATGAAGTCATGCCACCATCACTCATCTGGCTCCATTCACACCCCTTGACAGTCCCTTTTAGTCCCCGCCACTCAGGAATGTCTCTTACCGATGCAACACGATGAGCAAGATGGACCCCCAGGATGCGTGCTACCTGTCCATACCGCCAAGGCTGACATCAACTCACCTTGCTAGTGACAGGCCTCGATATTGTCTCGAAGAGTAATCGATGACTTGACACATTATTGTCACTCCAAAAATGCATCGTTACTAGTGTTACTGATGCACTTGTTACTTACGGTTTCACTTCACAATGTTTCGTGTTCGTGTCTTACAGCCATAATGCCAAATAGAGAACACCAGCGAGTTGAAGATACGACTCCATCATAGTTTACAGAGTGAGTAGCATCCTATTATACTCGAGTTGCAAGTCGGTAACAGCATAAACTAAGTCGAGCTACCTGATGCATCCTGCCGAGCCCCGCTATTGCTATGAACTATCCTACTAAGCAAAGCACGTGAAGCTCTCCCAGATCACATTGTATTTGCCACACACATGAACACACCTAATGTTTCATCCAATAAGCCTACAAACACGTGCATTTAGCCCAAGAGACTTACTATGATTATAACCTAGTGGCTTCGCTTCCTGGGTTCGTGTCTTGACACTATTACCAGAACTTCCAACGTCTCACAGAACATTCATTGTGATGGTCGATACATGGTTTGCATTAACTTTGGGGTTATGCCTTTATCCAATACTCCGTCCCGCAAGTGTTGGGAAGGTGATGGATTAGTGACGCATCTTTGCCTCACTCTTGAATGAACAGGAAAGAAGCCGGACACACATTCCCCACACTTCGCAGTCATTCTTGTCTGCCAATATAAATCTATAACTGGATAAACAACCTTCACACGAATTCCATAAATTCTCAGATGCAAACAATCCTCTCTATATGTTGAATTAAACACCATTTTCTAAGATCAATATCAAGTGCAAATAAGACTATAACGACTATCGAAATTCATCGACTAAATAAACCATAGCAATATTTCCAATGTATATTTTCTATATTCCACTATCTCGTGTACTATCCTACCACACGTGTCTCCCACACCTGTACGAAACAACACGTAACTGTTACAAGTTGTCAAACCTGTGTCTCGCATCAAAAGGAGTCACTGACATCCAACATTATGAAATAAATTTAACAATTGATAATATAATTAAACACTGATCGGTTTTGGGTTCATTGCGCCCAAACTGTGTTAGTAGAGATAGCGTTGGCAATTGTCAATTGTTTCAGATGAGTCTTTATTGCTTCAGCTGTTCTTGCTTTATCAAAAGTTGCAGCTTTTATGGAAACAAACGTGAAACGGCAAATTAGGAAGGCGGCAAGCAATCACCTTTGACCTCCAGTGTATTGCCAATGACTGTAACGAATGTCATACAGCGACTTCAACTTGTGTGTTCATGCTTTCGGTGCAGCGAGCACTTTCTTCTTTTCAAAATCACACATCTCGGTAGAAGCATACATTGAAATGAGACAAATCCAATGAAGTGTTTCAACCTCACCAGCACTACACGTTCGAATCCATCAACTGCAGTAAACCTAACGATGAAAAGTAACGATCGACTGAACGAGGCTATCGCTTCACTACTGCTTCGAGACTAGAACCATTGCTATCACGTAAGCAATAGCAGGAATAGCCACCAATACTGCTCATGCCACTTACATGCCTCCTCCTTTGAGAGAGCTCCATTATATCCAGTGTCAGCCACACGTCAGATAGGGCAATTAATGATCATCCAATAGGATTAATGTTCCAGGCACTCGCATGAAGACTCGCCAGTCCTTCACCTCACACTTGGTTCCATTGACAGGTACAAAGGATGACACATAACGACTGAGCAGCCCTTACACCAAACAAACATTAACTTGAACGTGACGAAACCTGTTATGAGGTTCACTAACTATTTTTTAATGAGATAACAGTAAGCTTGAGCCTAAACGACCTATATCACCCTTGGACTGACTGCTGATTAATTGGATACTTGCATAAAAGCCCAAATTTTGTCAAGTCAATACCTAGCTTATGTGATTAACCAGCCAAATGTACCTTGTGATATAGTATACATGCTTCTCTCTCTCTCTCTCTCTCTCTCTCTCTCTCTCTCTCTCTCTCTCTCTCTCTCTCTCTCTCTCTCTCTCTCTCTCTCTCTCTCTCTCTCTCACCCCTCCCCCGCTTCAAAGTTGTATACATGTTCGCTGTATCGAGAACATAAATACAAGGATTCAGTCCATGTAACAAGCAATAAAAGTAGTCATTTACTGCATTAACTAAGATATGAGACTGCCACCTCCCTTCCTATCTTTTTTATTATTATTATTATGTCCCTATACTGAACCATGATAAGCCTATTCTTCCTATCTAATTATATTAACTCTCCTCTTCAACCTCATTATATATGCAATATTTGACATAGGGAGGAAAGCCAAATGTTGATCTGAAATAATATTGTAATTATACACAGCTGGCAAGTGCATCCCATTTGAACTTGAGTCATGGAGGTTAATCTGTGGCTTGTTTACTTTTTTCTTCTTTATTTTCTGCGCTGAGGTGATGAGTAACGAAGACTAACTGGCGATGATAATGATAGGTGAAATGGCACGTATTCCAAGTCAAGGAGAGGCTTACGATACAAACAACCATTCGAACATAAAACTTAGGATAGGCCATTTTTCTCAGCTGATTAATCCGAATAATCATTACAACCTTAGTTAGTATAGCCTTGCATCGCGTGGCCTTGTTTGTGTCCAGGGGAGGGAAGAACGGTGGGCAGAACGGGCATCATAATAGATTGTTATAACGGTAGCTCAAACACCCAACGGAACGAGAGCATTACTACTACTACTACTACTACTACTACTAGAACTACTACTACCTACTACTACTAC
>JAXIVD010011835.1:0-7500 GCA_036785275.1 Cancer borealis
GTTGTTGTCATTGTCTTTATGGTTGTGGTTGTTGTTGTTTTTGTTTTTGTTTTTGTTTTTGTTTTGTTTTGTCGTTGTTGTTGTCGTTGTTGTGTCCTCGTCGCCTCGTCCTCAAAGGGAGATTTGATGATATGGTTCGTTGTGCTTCAGTGAACTACTCCTCTTGGCTGTGGGCTTACCTATTGTATCCTCAAGGTAATAGGAGTGTTGTTAGCTGTGTGTGTGTGTGTGTGTGTGTGTGTGTGTGTGTGTGTGTGTGTGTGTGTGTGTGTGTGTGTGTAAAGGGCCATGCATGTATACGTTTGTGTTCGACGTATGTTATAGGTATTTATGTGACTGTCGTTTTGCATGGATGTAGGTAGTATAATGTGGTGTGGTGTGGTGTAGTGTGGTGGAGTGTGGTGGTGTGTGGTGGTGTGTGGTGGTGTGGTGAGATATAGTATTGTGTGTACGTACATAATAAAAATAAAATATAACATAATACCATTGCGCCTAGTAATACATATTGCACACCAGATATATAACCGACTTACTCGTGGTATTATTATTATTGTTATTATCATTATCATTATCATTATTATTATTAGTATTAGTATTAGTATCATCATCATCATCTTTAGTGTGCATTGTGTCTCATAGAGTATATCCTTTCCTTGCTTTTCCTTTAATGTTCGTAGTAGTATATATTTTCCTTTTTCTTTCGTGGCTATACCTTCCGTTCCTGCCGGAGTTGGTAGTTGTCAAGGGGACATGGGAATCATTTTACCTGAGGCTTGGAGGAAGGATGGAGGAAGGAGGAAGATAGAGGAGTGGAACGCGTGATGGATGGACGGAGGAAAGGAGAGTAAAAGGGGAGAGACAGGGAGAGAAGAGAGAGAGGACTGAAAGGAAGAAGAGAGATAAGGAGACGACGGGAGATTGCATGTAAGAGGGAGGGAGAGGGAGAGAGAGAGAGAGAGAGAGAGAGAGAGAGAGAGAGAGAGAGAGAGAGAGAGAGAGAGAGAGAGAGAGAGAGAGAGAGAGAGAGAGAGAGAGAGAGAGAGAGAGAGAGAGAGAGAGATCGTAACTGAATAATCTTCCCTTTGATCAGTATAATTGGCCAAAGGGGGGAAGAATGCACACGATCTGACTTGACCTGACCTAACTTGACCTCATCTCACCTCTTTGGTAACACACCCTGATTTGACCCATTCGATAACCTATCCTTGTGCTATTCCTTGACCCGTGTGACCTAACCTGACCTATCTATGAGCCTCATGACATAACCTTTCCTCAGAACACCTGACCTTATCTGACCTGAGCTATTAATCTACGCTGACCTAATGTTTTTTTTTTATGTTGAATCACTAACACGTTGACATCTTGACCTGCACGCCTCATCTTTGACCTTACCTTCTTTGATCTTACTTGACCTGTTTTATGAAGTCGTGACCTGATCAGTTTTTTTAATGTAATCTTTCCCTCCTTTTCTGACCTCGTCTCACTCCTTTCGGTCATGTGGTTATCTGTTTTTTATGTTTTGTTATTTATTAAGTTTTTATCTGAGGTTAGTTTTTTTTTATTGATTGTTTTATTTTTTGATGCCTAAAGGATATGTGTGTATGTTACTTAATTATTTTTGTTTATACTCTATGTTAACCTGTTTTGATTTACGTAATTGAGTTTTAGTTCATGTTGGTCCGATTGTCTTTTTTTTTATCTGCCTCTTCTATGTATTCTTATTTTACATTTTTTTCACTCTTAGTCGATGTTTTTATGTTAATTGTGGTCGTTGCGTCTAATTCGGTTTTGAGTTTAACTTTTAAGATATTTTTTTTGCTCTAATATATATTGTCTTTTTTTTTATCCTGTTCTAGTGTGTGTGTGTGTGTGTGTGTGTGTGTGTGTGTGTGTGTGTGTGTGTGTGTGTGTGTGTGTGTGTGTGTGTGTGTGTGTGCGCGTATGCGTGTGCGTGTGTGTGTGTGTGTGTGTGTGTGTGTGTGTTAACTTAATCTAGCGTTGTGTTGCGTCAGCTTTGCATGTTTTCTGGATCCCGTTTCCGATGGAGTTGCGAGTATTTTCTATAGTTTTCCTGTCTTGTCAACTCTCCGTCCGGGTAATAGTTTATTGGTGTGCCTTCTGTGGATCTGTTTCCTGTCACAGTATTTAGCTTAGTTACTAAACCCTTGACGTTGCCGATTCTTTTGCAGCGTTGTTCAATTGTGTAAAGTGAAAGTGAAAGTGAAAGTGAAAGCGAAAGTGAAAGTGAAAGGCTTTTAAAGTGGTAGAAAAAATGTGGCCACTTCGAGTGATTCTTTGCCTTGTGTTGTCACTTAGAAATTAACTTCATTGATTTTATTTATTTATGTATTTATTCATTCTTTTTTTTTCTTTCTATTTTTATTCACTTGATGGTTATAAATGCTACAGTGGGGCTATGAATAAATTGTGTGAGGTTATTTTGGTCATTGGCATCTATAATAATTGTATTGGTGAATGATGGGAAGAGATGCTAATGTGTGTAAGGTTGATGATAGCAGTAAACTTTTATTTTTTATTTGTCACTTAAGTTTTCTCTCCCACTACATAGTCACGTGCGGTTTTATAGAGAGAACTTATTTAAACTTCAAGTAATATGAAATTCTAAGTCTCTAAATATATTTACATGGGATTGGTTATGAATTGCTGAATTATTATTTGTATGTTCTGAAAGTTGAAAATTCCTGACAAATAAGTGAAGCTGAAATTACGGAACGAAAAAGTTTGTTTAAAGGAGTAGTGACAGAGGGATGAAAAACACAGATGGTAGGTGTCTTAGGTGCACAGGTGATGCCATGTGTAGCTCATTTGGCCTCGTGCAGCCTCCTTGTTTTCTTATGTTCTTGTGTTCTTATGTATTAAACTTAGAGAGAACTAAATGAAAAAATCCTGTTCGTGTTATGTCCGAAATAGAAAACAGTTATTCTAATCAGTATGGAAAAAGAAAATTGTGTTGAAGTGTGAAAAAAATACAAATATCAAAATGAAAAAAATAGGACACAATATATACATGCGTTTAAATCGACTAAAATATATGAAACTTAAATCTTTACGTACATACTAATTACAAGAAGAAATGAGTGTTAGTTGATTACATATATTGAGGCAAAATCCATAAAAACTATGAGCAACCTAACCTAACTTAACCTAACGTAACCTAACCTAACTTAACATAGCCTTACCTAACACGAAGCGATATATTTGCTCAACATTTTTCTAAATTAAGAATATAACATAAAATAAGAACAAAAAATAAATCATGGAAAATAAGAAATAGTTGAAGAAAAGAAAGAACCAAACAGATTGAAGGAAACTGGGAAGGAAAGAAGGAAGTGGAGGAGGGTTGAGTAGTGGCGGGCTGGAAGGTGGTGGAGGTACATTAGTGAAGAGAGGCTGCTCTGGCATACTGATCAAGGAGGAGGAGGAGGAGGAGGAGGAGGAGGAGGAGGAGGAGGAGGAGGAGGAGGAAAAAGAGAAAAATGAGGAAAAGGTTTGGGTAGAGAAGGAAGAAGTGCACAAAAGAAAGCATGTAGACCAGTAAGTACGTTTTTATATGCTGATGGGAAGACTTACATACATACATACATACATACATACATACATACATACATACATACATACATACATACAGTTACATCCCTCAGATCACACGCCAGGTGGTCTGTCCTTAACCTAATGTAAACGCTAAGGAAAGAAGAAAAAAATTGCCTCCGAGGCTATGTATCCACACAGCCATCCGAACAACACGCTAACATTACTAAAGACGGTGTGAAAGGAAGGTTATTGAATCTTCTTACGTCATTAATAAAGAAGAGTTAAGTGCAGTTTACATTCTTTTGTTCACTGTGTAAAGCTTAACCTAAGTCCTTTACTCTCCTGGTTTGTAATAAGTGATAATTCCTAACCGTGTATAATATTTACGTTAACATTCATAAGCACTTCAATGAATATAAAATACTCGATCAGTTAGTTAGTTATCTACGAATACGACGATTGTCAAGTGATAACAAATATGCTTAGTGGTGCCAGCCTCTCCTCATAACATAACATTCATTACTCAAGAAAGGGATCATTGTCGTTTGGTTAGGTTGGACAGCTTCTAATGTTGGTGTGCTTTGCATGGCGAGGCGACCATCAAGACTGCACCGCATACTGCAAGCGGCGTCTGACTCAACTCGTATATAGAGGTAGAATTGTGTCTTTATTTATGCCATCAAGGAAATACTCTTGTTGAGAGAGAGAAAGAGAGAAAGAGAGAGAGAGAGAGAGATATTGATATTGATATTTTTTATTGTCCACAGTTAGATTTACAGCGATATAAATATTAAAGGCAAAATCGTGAACATATAGGTCCGATGAGCCTAAACTCCTATACGGACCACATATTAAAAATATATAATAATAATAATGGATACATCATGGCTTACAGTACATGTGTTATATTCAACTTTAATGAATATATTCTATTCAAATTATGATATATAATTACGTAATGTAAGAAAACCCAGCAAATACATACAAGAAAAGTATAAAAAAATACAAAATAAACGAAATTACAAAGTTCATAGATACAGAAACAAAAATACAAAATCCCAAACAATCCTAAGAGCCAAAGTATATAAAATACTAAATTTTTATTCCATATAATCTTCCTCCAACAAGCTTTTCAATCTCATTTTGAAGTTGTTCCTTGAAGCGCTGTTTCTAATATCATGTGGGAGGTCATTCCAAAAACTGGTTCCTCTGTAAGTAGCACTTTTCTGTGCGTGGGATGTCCTGCATAGTGGAGCTCTCAAGTTACCTGGCCTTCGTGATGGAACATATTGAGGAACATACTGGAATCCATAGTTACTTGAGAAAATATTAATAGCATTATATACAAATATACTTGTCTGAAGCCTGATAACATCTCGTAGTTTGAGTAACTTTAAATTTAGAAATATTGGGGTTGTATGGACAAAACGACCACTATAAGACATTATCCTAACAAGTTTCTTTTGCTTTATAAAGAGACTATACAAGTCAATTTCATAGCAACCCCCCCAAATAGCTGCTCCATAGAGAAGATATGGATAAATTAATGAAAAATAAATAAGTCTCAGTGAATCTATAGTTAAAAAATCCATTGCTTTAAATATTACACCAGTTAGCTTAGAGACCTTGAGTTTAACATCATTTATATGAGATTTAAAATTTACTTGACTGTCAATAATCACACCCAAAAATTTAATTTCGTTGACTTTCTTAAGGGATACATTGTCCATAATGATATCAATATCATGAATAAGCCTGATGTGGGGCGTAGTAATCATATAATGGGTTTTACTATGATTGAGAATTAATTTATTGCTCTTAATCCAGTTTGAAAGTTTCACTAGTTCTGTATTTACAGTATCCTGAATGTTTAATATGTCTCTACCTTGAAAAATTACATTAGTATCATCAGCAAACAGAATAAACTTACATTTGTCACTACAATAAACAATGTCATTTATAAACAATTAAAAAAAAAAAAAAAGTGGACCTAAGACAGATCCTTGCGGCACACCATGTTCTACGTCCCTATAAGAGGATGAAACGTTGTTATACACAGTAAATTGCTGCCTGCCATTTAAGTAACTTGTGGACCAGTCCAACGCCTTACCTCGCACTCCATAAACTGATAACTTCTGTAGCAAAATTGAATGAGATATAGTATCAAATGCTTTTGAGAAGTCGCAAAATAAAGATATCTGAAACTGTTTTTCATCTATTGCATCATAAATATTCTGACATAACTGAAAGATTGCTAATTCTGTAGAAAAGTTGGGGCGGAACCCATACTGGGAGTCTGATAGAATAGAGTGTTGATTTAAGTAATTCATTAATCTTTTAGCAACAATTTTTTCAAAAATTTTACTGAATGTAGGTAAAATAGATATAGGTCTGTAATTTGTAAGTAATGATTTCTCTCCTTTCTTGAAAACAGGAATGACTTTAGCTATTTTTAGTTGACTTGGAAAAATACCGCAGGAAAAAGATTTATTTATAATATGTACGAGGTAAGGGGAGACTTCATTCACACATCCTTTTACAACTGCAACGTTAATATCATCATGCCCAGGCGATGCTACCTTAAGGTCACTTATTACCTCTTTAACTTCAGTTAGAGTTGTTGGTTCAAGACTGAATGAGTGAATAACAGGATCCGGCAGATAGCTCTCAAAAGATGTCTGTGCTTGCTGAATACCCTCTGTAAGCTCCGCTGCCACACTACAAAAATAATTATTGAAAGTATTAACTAATTCAAATTTGTCCGTTATAATTTTGTTTTTATGTGTAAAAGAAGTTACGTTATCAGATTCATTTCTTCCAAGTATACCATTAATAACTTTCCACATTTTCTTTGAATTACCTGCATTTTCATTTAATCTTGATTTCAAGTAATTTTTTTTGGCCGCTTTGATTACAGATGTTAACAAATTCCTGTATTTCTTAAACTGTTGTTCATAAGTGATAGGCCATTTGGCATACAACCTTTGAAGCTTATTTTTCTGCCGTATTGATTGCACGATGCCTGGTGTAATGTATGCTTTACCGACATGTTTACCTTTGACTTCATAACTTTTGACCGGGAAACTCTGGTTGTACAATCCTTGAAAGACATGAATATAATTGTCATAATCATCATTAACATTTAAATTACAGTCACCAAAATTTATGTTATCTTGATTTATATTAGCTTTGAAGGTATTTATTGAAGATTCAGAGATTATTCTTTTACTAAACTGAAAGCTACTGTTGCATTTACGATAATTAACATTGAAGGAACTAAAAACGGGAAAATGATCACTTAATGAGAAGTATAATATACCACTTGTTCTATAATTTACTAAGTAAGAGAGAGAGAGAGAGAGAGAGAGAGAGAGAGAGAGAGAGAGAGAGAGAGAGAGAGAGAGAGAGAGAGAGAGAGAGAGAGAGAGAGAGAGAGAGAGAGAGCGCCAGAGAACCGCTATGACCACTACCACAACAACAACAATAACAATATCACCACTATCATCACAACTACTACCACCACCACCACCACCACCACCACCCACCACCACCACCACCACCACCACCACCATTACAATAACACCAACAGCATGTGGCTGTCACACATTCCATTAATTTCCCTCAGTACTGCCTCCACTATAACACAAAGCACCGCCAGGCAGCCGTCAGTCACGCGAGCAGTCAGCCGAACAGACACTCAATCAAGTCAGTCAGTCAGTCAGTCAGTCAGTCAGTTAGTTGTTTATTTAATTTGTTACTTAGTTGATTAGTTAGTCAGGTCAGTTGGTTATTAATTAGTTAGTTAGTTAGTGAGTTAGTCAATCAGTCAGTCAGTCAGTCAGTCAGTCGTCTTCCTTTTTTTAGGATACCTCAGTGTTATATTGCGTTCTTCGTTTTATTTTTAATTATTTTAGTCATCAGGTCGGTCAGTCAGTTTCAGTCAAGTCT
>JAXIVD010011836.1:0-7500 GCA_036785275.1 Cancer borealis
CCACCATCACCACCATCACCACCACCACCACCACCACCACCACCACCACCACCACCACCCACCACCACCACCATCACCACCACTATCACCACCACCACCACCACCCCACCACCACCACCACCACCCTTGTCATCACCACACATGCACACACACACACACACTCACCACGCCACGTCATCACCACCATCACCACCTCTCCCCCTACCCCCCTTCTATCATCACTACAAACACAGGTACTAAAGAAAAAAAATAAAATGAAAAAAACAACAACATAGGATTAAATATTAAATTCGTGTGTAGGAAAAAAAAAAATAAATAAATGGATCAAACGATAAATTACTGTATCATAAACTTAACGGGTTTGTTTTCTTGTTTGTTTGTTACCACCACCACCACCACCACCACCACCACCACCACCACCACCACTATCCATGACTCACCGCCGCCATATTGCTAGGTCAGGAGGACTTTTAGAAGGGACGGAGTGAGAGAAGAGAAAGAGAGGGAAGGGAGGGAGGGAAGGCCATTGAAGGAGGCGTTAAGAATCAAAGGAGAGGAGAGAAAAGAGGAGAGAAAAGAGGAGACTTAGATTTTTATGGAACCTAAGAAAGTGTGAAAGTGAGTGAGAGTGAGTGGAAAGTGACAGATTTACACACACACACACACACACACACACACACACACACACACACACACACACACACACACACACACACACACACACACACACACACATACACACACACACACCATCACATTTAGAGAGAGGAGGTGTGTGGAGGAGAGAGAGGGGAAAAATGTATATGAAGGGGAGTGAATGTTAGAAGGGAAGGAGTGTGGCAGGAGATGAGGGAGAGTATGTGAGGAGGAGGAGGAGGAGGAGGAGGAGGAGGAGGAGGAGGAGGAGGAGGAGGAGGAGGAGGAGGAGGAGGAGTAGAGAGAGAGAGAGAGAGAGAGAGAGAGAGAGAGAGAGAGAGAGAGAGAGAGAGAGAGAGAGAGAGAGGCTGTCACCCCACCTGTTCTTTAGAGGATGATAGGTGACATGTGCTAACTGACACACTTCCTCTCTCTCTCTCTCTTTCTCTTCTCTCTCTCTCTCTCTCTCTCTCTCTCTCTCTCTCTCTCTCTCTCTCTCTCTCTCTCTCTCTCTTCTCTCTCTCGCTCACCCGCCATCCATCATGCATTGCCACACCTGTATCACCCGCCGCCCAGGTGTATAATTGACTTTCTAAAATGAAAATTAAAGGATCATTTTATCTCACCATCTCACAACATTCATCTCTCGTCCATTGTCTCGTCTACACTAGAGCAGATGTCTTTGAATTATGTATACATCATAAAGGTAAATACGTCATGGCGTGTGTGTGTGTGTGTGTGTGTGTGTGTGTGTGTGTGTGTGTGTGTGTGTGTGTGTGTGTGTGTGTGTGTATGTGTATGTGTGTGCGTGTTAGCCCGTCAACAGGTAAGCGTCACCTGTTCATTAATTAGTGTGTGGTCCTAGGCTGCGGGGCAAGAAGGGCAGGTGTGTTCTCACGGCATGGGTGGCAAGGGCATGGAGGGCTGCACGCACACACACACACACAACACACACACACACACACACACACACACACACACACACACACACACACACACACACACACACACACATAACTTCACATACTATCACCTCACAGATATTTTAAAGTCCTATTGCTCCTCCTTCTCTTCTTCCTCCTCCTCCTCCTCCTCCTCCTCCTCCTCCCCTCCTCCTCCTCCTCCTCCTCCTCCTCACCAAATTCCAGTAGATCATGTCAACACAATTTCTTATTCTATCAAGTTTATTTTATCTTTCTGTACATATTTTTGTGTTTGTGTTTTGTGTTTTGTTGTCTGTTTTGTTTGTAGTTTGCACTTCACTAACCTATTAGTATTCAAGGCTGTGTGTGCCCGTCATCCGTTTTCTTTCGTTCGTTCCTTCCCTCCCTCCCTTCCTCCCTCCTTCCTTCATTTTCTCTCACTCCCTTCATTCTTATTTCTCTCCATTCATAGTTCCCTTCCCTTCCCTTCCTCCAGTTTTTTTTTTCTCTCCCTTCCCTTCTTCCTTCCCATCACATGTTGTTTTCTCCCTCATCCCTACTTACCTCCCTCTCCTCTTCCCTTCTTCTCCCACAGATAGTTTAATAGTAATAGGTAGTTCAGTAGTTACCCTCGTTATAGACCTGTTTTCCCTGTGTAATCCTATGTAATTCTATGCAATCCTATGTAATTTTATGTAATCATATGTAATTATATGTAATCCTATGTAATGTTATGTAATCCTATGTAATTCTATGTAATCCTCATCTTTCACTTCTACATTTCGCTATTCGCTTCCTCTCATATTTCTTCTCTACCACATATAACCTTTTCATTTCTTATTCCTTCCTTCTTTCCCTCCTTTCCTTCATCCCTCCTTCCCTCTTTTCCTCCTTTCTCCCTCCTCTCTTTCCCTTCCTCCTTCCTTCTCATATTTCATGTACTGTGTCCAGATAAACTTATATATTGTACACCAACCAGCTTCCTCCTCCTCCTCCTCCTCCTCCCCCTTCTCCTCCTCCTCCTCCTCCTTCTCCTCCTCCTCCTCCTCCTCCTCCTCCTCCTCCTCCTCCATCAACGGAGTGGACACAGTTTTCATCGAATTAAAGAGTAACTCGAGCAGAAAAATACTTGGATTGATTTACAGACCACCAGGAAGACCCGCTGAAATTGACCGTTTGCTTTTCGAATCAATCTCCGAAACAATTAGTCAATGTGAAACAATCATTATGGGCGATTTTAACTTGCCAGTAACGAGATGGGGAAATCCGTTAAGATCACATGCAGGACACGACCTGTACACGAATTTATTAGAGAGCGAATTACATCAACACGTTCATGAACCGACGCGCGACTTAAATACCCTTGACCTCATTCTTTCAACAAGCGAAGAGATAGTCAGCAACGTAAATGTTGGCCCAGTTTTCAGCTCAAGCGACCATCGGATAATTACGTTCAACTTGAAAATGAAGGAAATAAAAGTAAATGACAGTAAGGAGAGGGTACCAAATTACCAAAGGGCAAATTTCACCAGAATGCGGACAATTCTAAAAGACACTGACTGGAGTGAACTGTTGTCAGAGTCAGAATCAGATATTGATAGGTCATGGGAGGCCTTTACCACAAAGCTGAACGAAGCTATTAGAGTATGTGTACCGTATCGTTACAGACGTTCAGCAAGGAAGAATAAACCAAAATGGTGGAACGATGAGATAAAAAACAGCCTCTCTCTCAAAAAACACGCGTACGATAAGTATATATCAACTAAAAACCAAGATGACAAAGTTGAGTTTGACAGAGTTCGTCGCAAAACTAAGAGACTAATAAAGCGCAGCAAGAATAACCTTGAAGAATATATAGCGGAATCATGTAAATCTAATCCTAAAGAATTTTATAGTTTTGTTAAGAGTAAAAAAGCCCTTACCTGTAATATCGGTCCACTTACTAAAGGACAAGGAAATCACACAAACGACGAAAATGAAATGGCTACAATCCTAAACAACTTTTTTGCATCCGTATTTACAGAAGAGGATTGTTCATCGTTTCAACCACTCGAGACTAGAAGAACCGAAAACTTCTTAAATGATTTACTCATCGTAGAAAATGACGTTGAACAAAAAATCGATAAGATGAAAATTAATAAAACCCCTGGACCAGATAAAATTTCCCCCGAAAATCTTGAAAGAGGTCAAGCATCAGATCAGTAAACCGCTTGCAATCATATTCAATAAATCCTTAAGGATTGGTAAAGTTCCATCAGATTGGAAACGTGCTAATGTAACCCCAATCTTCAAAAAGGGAGACAAGTCACAACCCGGAAATTATAGGCCAATCAGTCTGACGTCAGTAGTATGTAAATTAATGGAGACAATCATTCGTGACAATATGGTGAAATTCCTTGAAGACAACGATATAATTAAACCCTCACAACATGGTTTCCGTAATAAACGTTCATGTCTAACTAACTTATTAGACTTCTTTAACAATGTTTTTGACACGTACGATGAAAGCAGAGCAGTAGATATCATATATCTGGATTTTCAAAAGGCCTTTGATAAAGTTCCCCATCAACGATTGCTTAACAAACTAAAGACTCACGGTATCTCTGGTAGCATCTACAATTGGCTTCAGGACTGGCTCTCTGAACGTAAACAGAGAGTAGTCTTAAACGGTGTCTCTTCTCAATGGTTAAACGTAAAAAGTGGCGTACCACAGGGTTCAGTACTTGGCCCTATTTTGTTTCTGATATATGTTAATGACATAGATGATGGGATCTCATGCAAAATATCAAAATTCGCTGACGATACGAAAATTGCCAGTAAAGTAACTTCGACAAGTGACAGAGAAGTCTTACAATCAGACCTTGATCGACTAACGTCTTGGGCCAATAAATGGCAAATGAAATTTAACGTTGATAAATGTAAGGTACTACATATCGGAAGAAATAATGATCACGTTCAGTACCAAATGAATGGAAAACTACTTTCTGCAGTGAACAAGGAAAAAGATCTAGGAATCACAATATCAAGCGATTTAAAACCCAGTCAGCATTGCTCAGAGGTAGTTAAAACCGCTAACAGATTGGTCGGCTTTATTGGGCGTACTTTCGAAAATAAATCAGAAAAAGTCATATTAAAACTGCATAATTCACTAGTACGACCTCATCTTGAATATTGCGTACAGTTCTGGTCCCCATATTACAGAAAGGACATTGACAAACTGGAAAGAGTCCAGCGTAGAATAACGAAAATGATTCCAAGTCTGAAAAATAAACCTTATGAAGAAAGACTTAAAGAATTAAACTTATTCAGCCTCGAAAAACGAAGGATGAGAGGAGATTTAATTGAAATGTTCAAGATAATTAAAGGATTTGATAATATCAATGCAGAAGATTACATTACTTTTGATCGATCAAATATAACAAGAAGACGTCATACTTTTAAGATTACTGGTAAAAGATTCACATCAAACGAAGCCAAACATTTCTTTTTCAATCGGATCGTTAACGTTTGGAACTCCCTGCCCGCCAATGTCGTCGACAGTAAAACAATTAATACATTCAAAAATAGACTGGACAAATACTTAGAAGCCAATCCGCAACTAAAACATTATTCGTCAACATAGTAAACTTTGAGCAAGTTCCTTCTAATGTACAGTAATTACAAAATCTCGATTCGGAAGGACGTCGCTAGGGGCCTGACATCGCTTGCCAGGAAGTAGTGTTAGTGACAGTAGTAATAGGCTAGTCTAATCTAATTCCACGCATTTATTTATTTATTTTTACTTATATTGCATGGTTGGCCTTCCTCTCCTGCCAGTCGTGGCTGGTGGGAGAATCCCTCACCCTTACTATCCTGTATCCTTCATCCCAGATTAGATAGTGTAGTCTAGTTTATCACAAACAGCCTCGTAAGGGCCAGTAGGCCTGTTGCTGTTTGTTCTTCCTATGTGTTCCTATGTGTTCCTCCTCCTCCTCCTCCTCCTCCTCCACCATCACCACCAAACATCACCAAACACCACTTCACTTCACCTCATCACACACGTCAACCCAAATTACTTAAAACACCTCAATTTCCGTCACTAGCCCACCCCTCACCCCTTCCCTTATCCCTCCCGTTACCCCTCCCCTCACCCCTCCGTCACCCCTCCCCTCACCCCTCCCGTCACCCCTCCCGTCACCCCTCCCCTCACCCTCCTCTCAAGACAAAGCAGGAACCTTATGTTTTAAGCTCATATTTGGTTTTTGTAATATTCATAATTATTCGTTCATTTACATAATAAAAGGTGAAGTGAAGTAACTTACCTTGTGGATGAAACTCCCTAAGTACAGGTAACACTTGATTGAGTCTCACTTCCTTACCTGCATCAAGAGGGTACAGGTGAGCGAATACCTTTTATATGTAACACTTGAGACTGTGAGAATAAAAAAAAAAAAAAAAAAAATTACTACAAAAAATTCAAAAAGTTATGTATATTTTTGTAATCGTATTTTGTTTTGTCTCATATCTCTTCGGGTAAAACTCAGGTGAGATGCCTTATATTTTTTTATCTAAACATTAATGAAGAAAAAAAGGCACAAAAGCACATAATTTTTTTTAGTGTGTGCGTATGTGTGTGTGTGTGTGTGTGTGTGTGTGTGTGTGTGTGTGTGTGTGTGTGTGTGTGTGTGTGTGTGTGTGTGTGTGTGTGTGCGTGTGTGTGTGTGTGTGCTACTTTGGCTTGTTATCTACGTGTCATGAATCTACTTTGGTGTGCAATCTACACTTTATATTGTAATCTACGTGTCATGAATCTACTTTGTTTGTGAAGAAGGTGTGAGTGAAATTGAAGGTCCTACGAGGAGAGGAAGGTCAGTTGTAAGATGGAAGGAAAGAAGGATACTATTCTATACATTTTTGACGTAAACTTCATACTTTTCGAGTTATTCAAAATAACATGATTTCTGCCAAGAACTCAAATATATGCAAAACGTTAGTTATTACGTGGTGTTCTCGGTCATGCTGATCATGAATCTGGAATTAGTTTTGTCATTACTATGATATTTGGATTTTCCATTTTGTGGCTCGTAAATTCCACCAGAATTGAGGTCGAAAAAGGTTTTCCCATTTTACTACATAAATATTAGTCCTGCAAGAAAATTGTATAGAAGTAAGTTTATGGAGTTTGATAATGTCTATCTCATATTGTCATCATCTTTTCAATAACTTAAATACCTATAATGAAAATTTATATTTTATAAAAGAAATTAATGCATAATACTTTACACTCCTACATCAATAATTACATTCCAATTTAATTTTATTATAACTCAATAGGACGAACGTTTCCCGCTCTTTCTTTTAAATTATATATATATTTTTGACCTAAACCCCATACATTTCGAGTTATTTCAAAATATGTGATTTATCTCAAAAGTTTTAAGGTTGTACCCTACAAAATTTATTGAAAATTTCCACACCTCCGAATCTCATGAAAATTGGTACAATGAGGTTTTCGGTCATGCTGAACGGGAATCTGGCCTTATTTTCCTGTTTACTACAATATCAAACTGTATTTCAACCTTGCTTACTTAATAACAATAATGAAATAACCATTATTTAACTTTACTGACTGATGCTGGTCTCATATGACAAAACCTAACTATTTCAATTTCATTTTCTTTATGTTATGAATATGTTATATGTTTTACTATGTAGATATTCCAAAATAAAGTTTGTACGGTGTGGATACTTTTTCCTTGTAAATAACAAGCCAAAGTAGCACCTGTGTGTGTATGTGTGTGTGTGTGTGTGTGTGTGTGTGTGTGTGTGTGTGTGTGTGTGTGTGTGTGTGTGTGTGTGTGTGTGTGTGTGTGTAATAATAATAATAATAATAATAATAAACGGTTTAATTTTACTTTATAGTTGCAGCCGGTTAGGCTGAAAATCTACAGACAAATTTACA
>JAXIVD010011837.1:5000-10535 GCA_036785275.1 Cancer borealis
TGCGAACACAACGTCATGTGGCTGTTTACAACAATTGCTAAATAATGCAAAAGTGATTGATAATTACAAAATAAACAGCAATAGAACAGCTTAGTGTTCATCTACTCAGGCAGCAATAAGTAGCCTGGAAAGGTATAGAGAAAGAAACAGAATCCCAAGGAAGGTGGTTGGGAAACGAAATATTTATGTTAGACCATTTAAAAGCTTTCGATATATTTAATGCAATAACAAGAATAACTCCGAAGCTGTTCAGAGAAGACCACCAGGATATACACTGCCCTTTGCCTAGTCCATCCTGGCGATCAGAGAGAAGACTGTGAGGTGATGGATGGCTTCACAATCCTGATATTGACAACAGATGAAAAGGATATAGAAAGGCAGGAAATAAAATAAACATATGACGGGTTTTGGGAGATTTAGATGAGTTAGCTTTCTTAAATTTACTGTGTCTATCCTTATTTCAGTATGTCTATATTTTTATCTATCTTTCTATCTATTTTCCTTTGTATATATTGAATTATTTATCAGTTTATCTCTCCAACCATCTATCCATCCATAGATCCATCAATTCATCCATGCATCCATCTATCATCCTTTCATCCATCCATAGATCGGTCGATCCATCCACCCACACATCTAACAATCAATCGATCCATCCATCCATCCATTGATCCGTCCATCCATCCGTCCATCCATCCATCTATCCTCTTTCTGTCTACTTTTTTATATCTATATCTGTTTGTCCATCCATCGATCTATCTATCTATCTATATTGTATATGTTTGTCTCTATCTACGTATCTGCATTATAATTGAGTCACAGAAATGCATCACATGTCTCCCTTATCCCTGATTATGCACACGCCTTCCACTTTCCTGGCACACACCTGCTCATAAAAAGCCCAATAATTGCTACCCGTGCGCTACCTGTGCGCCATCCACTTTGTGTTATGAGTGTAGAGTGCAACACAAATTTTTTTCTTCATCCTTTACTAGTGGCGCTGGTAGGCTTCATGGAGGCCTTAAATCAGTGGCTCTTGCAGTCCCGTCGAGGATAGTGTTATGGCAGCATGTGGGTGATCTTAGGCCACTCGGCGGTAGTAGCAAAGAAATGTGGCCAGCATGTGCCGGGGCTCGAATGCGGGACCCTGAGCTGGTATGCCCGACCTCTAGCCACTAGGCCACCGCGGGACACTGTTTTATAAGGTGAAGAGAGAGAGAGAGAGAGAGAGAGAGAGAGAGAGAGAGAGAGAGAGAGAGAGAGAGAGAGAGAGAGAGAGAGAGAGAGAGAGAGAGTAGCATATACAGGCTAGGCTTAGATATATGTTGGTATTCATAATATTCAATAATTCACCTTCTCATCCACATCTGTCTGTAAAATAATGAGATTCTTGAGGCAGGTTTCCCATCCCATCTGAGTTGCGTTAATTTAGTAGTGTGTTTAAGGGATTAAGTCTTTAGATCTAATTAGTTTAAGATTGATTCTGTTAGTCTTGCTTGAGGCGAGAAGGAACTATCGACTTTTTAATCCTATTTGTCTCGTTCTGGTTCTCTCGGCTTTTGTGTGTGTGAAATTATTGTTTAATTTGTGATGATTGATTTGATTATTTATTGTTTGCTTGTTGTGTTGGAAGGGTGAGGTTAGGGTTATGAACATCTGTTAGGGAGGTTAATTGAAGTGTTTAAGGATAATTAATGATTACATTTATTTTCTTTCTCTTTCTCTTTTTATACATCAATGTTTTAAAATAGTTTCTTTTAAAAACGCGTGGTTTGGATGCACATTTCCTTTGTATATTTTTCACGCCCACGTGCTTTCAAGATGATGAAGACTAAGAAGTAAAATCGATTTTCATATTTTTTGTTCTGCATTTCAAACTGGTTATTTAATTTCAGTCACTTACTTGGGGAGCCAGAATGAAAATGACCCAACCAAACGACAACATTTATTTGCACTCACTATGATTTCGGTGCCTCTGTGGGGTGGGTGGGGGGGAAGGGGGCGACACGCAAGAATACTGGAGGTAAAATGGAATAGTAAAGAGTGTTTCGAGCAGTGTGGTAGTCGATGCGTGTTTAAAAGGAAGCGTGTGTGGTGTTAGCGAGGAAGGAAAGAACACACGAACCAAGAAATGAAAATAAAACGAGTGAACGGATGAAGGAAGACGCGAAAAGAGAGGAAGAAAAACACCCGTCCAAGGAGGTATTGAGGGAGACTAAAACAAAAATAAAATAATAAGAAAACTACAAGTAAGACAAGATCAATTAAGTCAGGAAAAGGAAGAGGAAGATAGTTACATGGAGTGGAAAGCAAAGTGAGAGTAAATGATGAGTTTCGTTAGTGCCAAGAAAACTTTGTGGAAGAAAATAGTTGAAGAAACAAGAAGTAAAAGACAGAGGGGAGGAATGCGTGTGGGTGTGAAAGACGCGAATGGAGACCCAAGGGAATAAATGAAGTGAGAGCTGAAAGGGTGATGTTAGGGAGGAGAGTGGCATGAGAGCTAAAAGGAATACTTGAGGGGGAAAAAAAAAACCCAGATGGTGATTTGAGAGGGAGGAAGACAACCGGGTAACTTTATGATCTTGCCAAGAGAGTGAGGGCAAGGAGAAAAAAGTTCAAAAAAGGAAAGAAAAAGGAGGAAGAAGATGCGGTGTCGACTCGTGAACAAATTGAGGGAAAGAATTTTGGCGCTTGGAAAAAGAAGGAGGAAGACAAGACGTAAAAGAAAAAACGAAAAAAAAACTAACTGGCGTTCAGGTGAAGGAGGTAAGGGTGTTCCAAGATGAAAGGGAAAGGAAAAAAAAAATACCTGCTTACGAGAGAAGGAAATGAAGTTGCTACAGATGACCATTTTTCCTGGTAAGGGGCCTCTGGAGGACCAATTGGCTGGAGGACAAGAGGAAAAACGAAGAGGGAAAGTTAAATAGAAGAAAGAGTAAAAATGTTAGTAGCTTTGCAATGTGTGTGCAAGGGAAGCAGTGGTGCAGGAAAACGTTGTCTTGAAATGTAACAAGAGAGTTCAAAGGTGCCAGGTGGTGAGCGAGGTGATGTCTGAGGGTGTGAGTGTGTTGTGCTGCTGGGGGGGGGGGAGAGAGAGAGGAGAGAGAGAGAGAGAGGAGAGAGAGAGAGAGAGAGAGAGAGAGAGAGAGAGAGAGAGAGAGAGAGAGAGAGAGAGAGAGAGAGAGAGAGAGAGAGAGAGAGAGAGAGAGAGAGAGAGAGAGAGATATGAAAGAAGGAAATGAACGAGACTCATCACTTCAATCAGTATGGTGATGCAAATGTATTTTATACTACAAAAAATAGTTCCAATAAAACCTTGATAAATATATGTAGAACCATCAAGTAAATAACTGAAGCGATACGTCAATAAAATAGAACGGCTAACGAGTTTTCATTGATAGAATTTTAGGGTAAGTAAACATCACATTAAAGTGTGTAGGTAATAAAATAAAACAATAATGCCAACAGTGGTCAGCCTTTACTAGTGTGATCACTAGTTACACAAACGTACCGTACAGAGGTGTGAAGACGATGAGGTAATGGTGAAGCTGATGACTACGATGACTGTGTGGACACAGAACGTGTTCACGGATAACGTTTCAAGGTGCAGGTGGTGACGATGCTCATTTCAGTGGCGTATAAAACTGGTTCATTAGCAGTATTTGAAAGGAAAGGTGAGTGTTTGAGTTGGTGGCACTCACACCACATCGGGTCCAGCCCTTCGTGACTCTCTTTGAAATGATCAAGTGACTCTGTCCTGAGTGTAGGCGGTGACACACTGACTCACATTGTACTACTACTGCCGTGGGTAACGCTGACTCCTGCTGGACTCAGCAGCCGCCCTTCCGCTTGCCTGCCGCTGCGACTGTTCGTTCTGCGTCCGCCACACCTCAATCCTACTCTTGACCTGGCCGTGGCAACACTTCACCTTGTCTCTCAGGCCTTGGAAGAGTAACCTGCTAGTCTCTTTATCGTACGCAACGTCTACCTTGTACTCTTTACGGAGGGAGACCATGAAGGTGTAGTCTTGAGCCAGTAATTGCCGCCGGTACTGCCAGGGAACCTTCAAGTTCCAGCAAACCTCTCGGCTTTGAGGCATCTGTTGCTGGTTATCGGTCGGGGTTGTCGGGTTATTGTGCGCCTCGTGTTCTTTTTGGTCGGCCGAAGGTGCATTCTTTTTTGTATGCGTTGGTGTCGCTGCCTCCCTCTTAGTCTGTGCGTGGTTGGTCGGCGTATCAACTTTCGCAGACTGTGGATCGTCCTGTTTTCGCCACACTTGGATTGTGTTTTTCAGTTGGTTGTGGCATCGCTTCACGTCGTCGATGAGGCCCTGAATCCTAAGGTTTCCATTTGTATTATCGTAAGTAACCTCCACGTGATTGGAGTGACGGAGGCACCTTAGAACGTCACCTTGGTTCATGATAATGTTCCGCCTGAATCGCAGTGGTATTTTAATGGTGCGTTGAATGAGTGTTTGGTGATCCTTTGTTTGAGGCGAGTGTGCAGCCACATCCTTGGCTACGTTGTGCTCTGCCTCGTGTGAGGGAGGCTTAGGAGCGGACACGTGATGGGATCCCTCACTTGTGGAGGTGTCCTCTGAGGCGCTGGTGCCAGTCTCTTGGAACACCTGGTCACCAGACGCCTCCGACACAACCTGTCGTGGATGATCGTGTTGTGACTCCAGCCTAGCAGGCAGTGGGTGGTGAGCGGTGGTGGTGTCCTCAGCCTGGAGAGACTCGTTCGAGGGTGGCGCCTCCACACTAGGATCGAGTTCATCTTCACGTGTTTGTGCCTCGCCTGCTTCTAGGTCCGTCGTGGGAAACTCGGTGCCGATGGATTGGACTTCCAAACCAACAGTCAATGGCGAAAACGATGATATATTCAATGAGAGATGAACCTTCCCGTCAACACTACTTTGTTGTTGTAAACATTGAAGCAAATAAGTTGCCTTCAAGATCTTCTTACGGATGGTTGTTCGTCCTCGTTTGACTTTAATCTTGACGAAGGTGTCTGCGTCAAGGTTGTTGAGCGTTTCTTCATCCACTGTTACTTGACACTCATTGAATTGTTTTCCATTGTGAGCCACGTTCTCACATCGTTGAGGATCCAGCTTCATTAACACGATGGGGCTGAAGAATGTCTTCTTCCACCAACACCAAGTCTCCACCTGCTCGGCGAGCACGTGGATGGCCGTCACCTTCTTGGTTGCAGGGATGCAAACAGAACACGAAACCTTGCTTGATGGGTTCATGTTGTTAAACTCTATTATGCAAAAACACACACGCGTCAAAACCAAGCAGCCTTCAGTATTGAAGAAGATTTTAAAGCACCTTCGAACTACTTCCCTCCACTGATGAGTCCTTAACTCCAACCTGCGTTAAGTAGCTTGGAGGTAAGGACTCATCACTATATATATATATATATATATATATATATATATATATATATATATATATATATATATATATATATATATATATATATATATACATACATATATATATATATATATATATATATATATATATATATATA
>JAXIVD010011838.1:5000-7500 GCA_036785275.1 Cancer borealis
CTACTACTACTACTACTACTACTACTACTACTACTACTACTACTACTACTACTACTATTACTACTACTACTACTATTACTACTACTACTACCACAAAGGCTGTACAGTTATCACCAAGGAAGGGTCTGATCACAAAGGGCCAAACATCCCGGAGAGAGATACAAGGGAGGGAGTGAGTGGCGGGAGTGATTGGGTTGCCGCAGTGTGGAGTGTGGCAGGAAGGGACGCTGGAATCTGTGGCCTTACAAGCAAAGAGAGTCAGAGAGAGAGAGAGAGAGAGAGAGAGAGAGAGAGAGAGAGAGAGAGAGAGAGAGAGAGAGAGAGAGAGAGAAGCAGATAGATAGGCAGATAGACACAGTGTCACTCCCAGCTCGTTGGTGTCGCTCGGAGTATAAATTTAAGCTGGATTTTTCATTTTTTCCTCTTTTATCTTTATAGTTTATGTATTTTCTCTTTCAACAGACAATGCAATCCAGATCTTTATTATGCAGGACTAAAGAACACACACACACACACACACACACACACACACACACACACACACACACACACACACACACACACACACACACACACACACACACACACACACACACACACACACACACACACACACACACACACACACACACGAGGTAATTGATGTTTGACAGAAGACAAACACAACAGCAAACATAAATTGACCTCTACATTCTGTCAGACACACACACACATACACACACGCACACGCACACGCAAACACACACACACACACACACACACACACACACACACACACACACACACACACACACACACACACACACACACACACACACACACACATATCCCAGTGTTGCGTTGTGTTGTCAATGACTCGAGTTTTGTAATTAATTCATAGAGACTTAGGGATATTTGTTCATCATTTATATTATTTTCTTTTTATTTCTTTGGTGTTTCTTGTGGACGGACAAAAAAAATGGTTATGATTATTTAAAGTACTGATCTTCGTAATGCATCTCAATTTTTTCTTTTTCACATAAATAAGAGACTGCCAAAGGACTACAAAAAAAATAATAAGATATGTATAAAATAAAAAATGAATCGCCACTTTCATACAGGTCAAACAACTTATTATTTCTTTGTGTGTGTTTGTGTGGTTTAAGTGTTGCAACTGACAGGTCAAACAACACATTATTTCTTTATGTGTGTGTTGTTTTAGTGTTGCAACAGACAGGTCAAACAACACATTATTTCTTTGTGTGTGTGTGTGTTGTGTGTTGTTCCAGTGTTGGCGAGAGACAGGTAGGCGACAGTACAATCCCCAGAACACTTAAGAACACTGTCAACTGCCATCTCAACAAAGTGTTCCTGGTACTGACAAACAATTCTTCCACGCTGGCAACACTACAACACTCTTAATCATGACGTTATTTTGTACTACGTTAACATGTGCAGCGTCAGTGTTGCCACATCCTGATCAGTGGTTAAGGCTCGCGATGCAAATCTTTTTTTTTTTATTTAGTTCACTGGGCAAAAGGATGATGAAAAAAAATAAAACTAGACAGAAAAAAAAGTTATTAAAAGAGCCGCTTAATCGCCACTTCCTGAAAAAGTATTTAGTAAAAGAGCACCAAAAGGGAAGGCCAATTTACCTCCACTTTACTGTTGATCTCCAGTGGGAAAAAAAAAAAAAAGAACAAATGCATAAATAAAAAATTAAAATAAAATTAATAAAAAGATAGGAAAAAAAATTAGTAGAAAGAATAAAAGGAGATAAACAGAATACAATAGCTATGATGATAATAATAATAATGATAATAATAATAATAATAATAATAATAATAATAATAATAATAATAATAATAATAATAATAATAATGATAGTAAAGTATAAACAAAAAATATTCAGTGTTTCCATTTGTGTATATGTATGTATATATGTATGTACGTATGTATGTATGTTTATATATTACCATTCTTTACCTTTCCACAACAACATCCATAACAAAGCCAGTAAGTTGAACAGGTATGAACAAGACTCATTACTTAACACCTGCATCTTAACCCCTGTCACATCCCACCTCGTCACCTGCTGCTCTCGTGTCAATTATCAAACATTCCTTCACACACCTACATTAACAACTGCTCAATCATCTCTTCATTACCTTCCTATTCTATCTATCATCTTACTTTCTTATTTGAGAGAGAGAGAGAGAGAGAGAGAGAGAGAGAGAGAGAGAGAGAGAGAGAGAGAGAGAGAGAGAGAGAGAGAGAGAGAGAGAGAGAGAGAGAGAGAGAGCTTATCAGTATCATGGCGTCAGAATCCAAAGTTTTCACAAGAGACCATTAACCCAAGTGCATTCTGGGAGATAAGCTGACTCCCTCTTCCTTCCCTCCCCTCCTTCCCTCCCTCCTCTCCCTCCTTCTCTCCCTCTCTCCTCTCCTCTCCCAGCCTACCTCCTTATTTTCCTACCTTCCTACCTCTTACTTTCCCTCTTTCTCTCCCTCCTTTCCTATC
>JAXIVD010011839.1:0-10530 GCA_036785275.1 Cancer borealis
GTGGAAACCTTAACAGTTATAAAAACACTCAAGAGCAGGACACAAATAGAGGAAATATAAGTAAAACTATTCGAAGGAAAGCAACGCTACTATAATTGTATATAATATCATCAATATAATACCGATACAGAAAGTGGTGAGACAAGGCAACATTATTTCTTCTAAACTTATCAGTTTATAGGAAGTTTATGACAACTATGAATGGGATTCAGATAAATGGAGATAATCTAAATAGTTTTCCATTTGTTAATGATATCATTCGAATTAGTGAATCGATAGATGAGCTACAACACATTATCTTGCAGTTGCACATAGAAAGCCAGATAGTGAGTTTAATGATGAACATGAAGAAAAGTAAGATATTCAATAATTGCATATTAAACAATGAAATTAGAATAGATTATGGAGTATTTACTTAGTACAGAAAATTGGTGTATCTCCAGATCCTAGAAAAAAAAAATAGGGATGATTATTAATCCATTTTCCTTAGTATTCATTATTAGTAGTATATTTTATTCTATCAATTAGGCATTTGTGACTTCATTTAATTTATGTTTATTCGCCTACTAATATTATCAGTACATGTCTATATGATTGAGCGGGGCATTATTAATGTTATTGCACTTAGCGTTAACATTGAGTATAACATATGATGCATTGTATGTGTTTGTTTCTTTGTTAGTTAAATACGCACATGAATAGATGGTCGTAATCCTAAATGGGGTAAGAATCTGGTGACATTGGGCTCGTCCCTTCCTTGTAGCAGTCTCCCCTTAAGACTTAGAGAACGTGCGTTACCCGCACGTAGGTCACGCAACCATATTTATTGTAAACTTAGTTTTTTTACATTTATCATTTTTTTCAATGTATAATTTTGCCATCTTTATTTATGTTTTTGTTTTTGTTTATATTATTATGTATTTTATTGCGCTGCAGATCAGCACACATATTCAACTTGTCACGCTCTGTCTTTAGATAGTGCGCATATTTAAAAGATAATAATTATTGTTAAAATTTATATTTTATTTATACATACTATATTGTTGATAATAAATAACCTCAACTGGAGTTGAGTTTTCCTCTCTCCAGTCGACCAACTAGTACCTCAAACACTTACTGGGCACCACAGGTTAAATCCTCACCAGCACTCTCTAGCTAGATCATGCTTGTTATTAAAATGCCTTGCAATTAGTTATTTACTTTTTTTCTCCAAGCCCAACTTGCCATTGGATGGCTTATGGTCCTAATAGATTGACTCATATTGCTCTCAGTAACTGTATTCCGCATTTGCACTGATCAAACGTTTCCGTCCTTGTCTATCTGCAATTACCATTCCTTCCGGCTCGATGTTTTTCAACATTCAACTTGTCTTCAGGAAGACTGACCGGTCCAATCCTGCAAGATACCATCCTCTATTTATTTTCTTGCCTTTTCGAGCCTTTTGAGTCTATCCTTAACAAAAACATTCTTAAGCATCTACATGTTTCCAATATTCTATCTAATCATCAATACGGATTCCGTAAAGGACGATCAACTAGCAATCTTTTGGCTTTACTCAAAATATCTTGGCTTTTTTCTCCTATGTGTTTTGATTAAGCTCTTGTTGTTGCATTAAAGACATATCATAAGCCTTTAACCTTTTTAGCTAAAACATTTTCCTTAAAGTTAGGTATTCTGTGTCGTCTCCACCAATTGTGTTTTTCCTCTCAAGTCTTACTAGAGAGAGTGAACTCCAAAGCTTTTGGTCTCATCAAATCTCCTGTAATTGACTTCAATTTATCACACTCCGCCTCAGTGTTGCTTGCATTTTTTTGCTGTTTTATTTTCATGCCTTCTATCCACCTCACTAATGCAAGAATTAACCAGTATTCTCAACCTTTCATCTCTTTTCCAATAAATTGCTTGATATGTTTTCCGTTTTTTACGATTTGAACGTAAAACCTACTCGGAACAAAATTGATTCCATGCTGGGAGCGACAATATGACTGGGATTAATGTTCTTGTCTTATTTAGCCTTTGGTCTTCATTGCCTATAAAATGGAATACGTAATTTTTTTCATTAAACAATTCATGCAGAACATCAATAGCTGTTTACGTTTGGATCAAGGCCACTGCTTGGTCACCTACTTGTCACTGCATTCTAGATCGTCACTCTTCCTCAATAATTTCAATTGAACTTTGTGCACTATCTATCCCTGTGGAGATAACAGTATCCTTCTTTCTTTCTAACGTCCTAACAGTTATTTAACAATTCATAAAGATTGGTATAGAACGCTTAACTTCAGAATTTCTCTTATTACGAACTGTGTATGGAGAACCTCGTCCTCTCTGCACAGGAATGGAGGAACATAAACACTGTATGTACAGAAAACAAGATGGAGAGTAAACAAAGCTAGATAAATTTGAGCTTAATCTAAATCACGGTATAGTGTAGTCAATGGAAAAGGTAGGAGAGGAGTTTGTCTACAAGGATAATGAAGGATAATCTGATGGACGATTGAAAGAATGAGATGAAGAATAATGAGTGAAAATGCTTTTCGGAGAATCAATACTGAATATGGTAAACACCTATGCACATCAAGTAGGCTAAAGAAAGAATATAAGTATCTTTAATACATAGAGAAAAAAACTATCAAGAAGTGAATATTCAAAACTCAGGAGTAGCGTTTGGCCGCCTTGCGATTATTAAGAAGGAAAACATTTAACATATATTGTAAGAGCCACCGCAACTACTGCCACCTCGTTTATCGGTCAGCCTTCTTTCCACTCCATCACCCTCTCTTATGGGTGGGGTGAGTACGTACTCCACTACCTTGTTCACCCGGGAGGACTGGAATATCACTCTGAACAGCCGGTGTAGGACTCGGCAACAACTGCTCATTCATCCCCCGTCTGACGTCCTCCACCCCTTCGATTCCTACGAGATAGTACGTGGGAGGGTTGGTATGCCGTTTGGATAGACAGTTCTCACTTCTCAGCTCTAGCTCCGTCAACATCCTCCAGCTGCTCTCGATACCTGAAGGCACCTCTGAAGCTTGGGCTTCCTTCAAGAGTGTGCCCTTTTTTGTCCAAGCTACCATAAATTTGAAACATTTGAAACATTTTATTATACATGCAGAATTTTGTATTTACAATTTGTTATATATTCGTTGAGCAAGTAGCCCATAGAAAGCAATGCTTTTTAGGCAGTACAGAGAATAATTACTTGTACAGAGGACCTTAGAGTAAAGATACACCAAACACTTTGTCAACAACATGCGATGTTGACACTTGCTAATTGATTAAATACAAATGTAGGAGTACATCATGCCTAAATAAATCTAGATGTATATAAATATCTAAGCATTTGTAGAGCATATAGTTATTGTATTTAGTATAATGTTAATAAATAAACTTTATATTGTAATTTAAAAGAATTTAGAGTTGGTAATAATTTTATGTTTTCAGGTATTGAGTTCCAAGTTATAGGACAGTTGTAGGATAGAGAATGCTTGAATATAGTTAAATTATGTTGTGGTATGCGTAGATTTGCTCGTGTGCGTGTAGGGTAGTTATGTTGTGCTGATACTAATGTAATATGATTGTTATTTGATGTTTTGTACATGTATATTGCAATGTAGAGTTTATTTAGGTCAAATAGTGTTAAAGTCTTTGTATTTTTAAAAAGAGGTTTTGTATGGTCCCAGTAACCACTGATTGTGATTAAGCGTATGATTTTCTTCTGTAGTCGGAAGAAAGGCATTAGGTAAGTCGGGTATGTGTTACACCATATAGGTGTACAGTAATATAGAACAGGTAGTACATGAGCATTGTAGAGTATTTTAAGTACATAGATTGGCATGATATTTTTTACGTGGTAAATTAGAGAAATTAACCTAGATAATCTGAGGCATAAGTAAGATATGTGAGGTTTGAAAATTAGTGAATCATCAATAATTAATCCTAGTAGTGTGTGTTGAGTGATTCTTCTTATGATACTGTAGTGAAAGAAAAGCGGTGGAAGTGATTTTATAGGCTTATTTGTAAAAAAACATGTAGTATGTTTTTTGTAAGTTAACTGTCAATCTATTGCAAAAACACCATTTATAAAATATGTTGAGATAATTATTTGCAGTATGTATTATATTGTCGGGATCTTGTCCCGTTAAATATAATGCAGAGTCATCAGCGAATAAGATGGTTTTGAGATTATTAAAGATATAAGGAAGATCATTTATGTATAATAAAAATAAAATTGGGCCCAGAACACTGCCCTGAGGAACTCCATATTGAATATGTTTCGGTGTTGAGTAGTGGTTGCACAAGCTTACAGATTGAGTCCTGTTCGTTACGTAGTCCCTGAACCAATCGTGTACAAGACCTCTAATCCCATAATAATGAAGTTTTTTAAGTAAAATATCGTGACGAACAGTATCGAAAGCCTTGGAGAAATCGATGTATATACTTAATAAAGAATTTTTTGCATCAAGGGCAGAATATATTTTATCAGTGAAGGCACTTAAAGCATTGAAAGTATTTAGACCATGTCTAAAACCAAACTTTTCACTGTTTATGACAGATTTACTGTCCAAATAGTTCAAGAGATTTTTTTTCATTAGTTTTTCAAACATTTTAGAGAATGTTTAAAAGCGATATAGGTCTATAATTATTTATGTTTTCTTGTTGTCCTTTTTTTTTTTTTTTTTTTTTTTATAAATGGGGATAACGTTAGCATGTTTAAGACATTGTGGGAATTTACCATTCGTAATAGATTCATTAAACAGTATGGCTATTGGGACAGTTAATTGATGTTTGTGTGTTTTTATAAGAGAAACCGGAATTTCATTAATGTTTGACTTTTTGTTTTCAAGTGTATTTATAATATTTATAACATCCTATGGAAAGATTTTGGGAACCGCCATTGAAGTTGGGTAGTTACCCTGAAGATAACTAAGAGGGTCAGTATTTGAAGGTGGAATATTATTATCTAGTTCAGGGGCAATATTGACATAATACTTATTGAATGCTTCCACAATGTCTAATTTGTTCGTTAATATATTATTGTTGTATGAAATATGATCTATATTAGTAGTTTTGTTATTATTTTATAGTTGATTAATAGTTATCCATATTTTACGAGTGTTATTTTTGAAGTTAGTGAATATGTTCATATAGTATTGTGCCTTGGCATTCTTTATTGTTTTGTTCAAGATGTTGCGATATGTTTTATAATAGTTTTCATTTATGATGCCTATTTTAAAATCTTTATATAAATTGTTTTTGAATTTTATAGAATTTAGGACAGCTTGTAAAATACATGGGTTATTTACTCTTTTCTCTGATATATATTTAGATGTTATGGGGAAGCTTTGATTGTGTATTTCTTTAATTTTGTTGAGAAATAAAGCAAAGTTTGTATTTACATTGTTTGTATTAAACAAATTTGTCCAGTTTATGGAATTTAATTTATCAGAAAAAAGTTGTTTACCTTCCGTTGTTGTTTTCCTAAATTGAACTTTGTGCAGATTATATTTTTTTGCGGGAATAAATATGTGTAAGAATATAGGAAGATGGTCTGATATAGGAAAATGCAGAATGCCAGAGTTTAAATTCAAATTAGAGTTTGTATATATATGATCTAATAGTGAAGGCTCTCCAAGCTCAGAACTATCAGGAAATCTGGTTGGTCTAGCAATAAGGGGGGTGAAGTTAATAGCTTGTATATTAGCAAGGAAATTATTTGTTGGTATGTGTGTTGAGTGTTCCAGTAAATTGATGTTGAAATCGCCAACAAGTACTATTTTGTTGTTCTTTGCTTTGACCTCAAGAAGTGTATTAATTACTTGTGTAAACTCTTCCAGTGCAATATGTTTACTGTTTGGTCTGTATATTGCACATATTAGAATGTCAAGTGTACCGGTATTTATTTTAACAGTGTTAACTTCGATTTGATCATTAACTAAGGTGAGATCCTCTATTTGGTGTGAATGTAATGTCTCTGAGATAAATATTGATACACCTCCATGTGGACGTGTTTTCCTGATTAAATGGTATGAGTGATAATCTGGAAAGTCAAATAGATGTTTGTTAGTGTCTGTTAGCCATGTTTCCGTAACAGCAATACTATCAGGTTGAGAATGTAGGGAGTTAAAGACACAATGTTATCATAATTTTTAGGTAACGAGCGTAAATTTAGGTGAATAATGTTAAGGTTTGATAAATTTTGTGATTTAAGGAAATTGTTATAGCTGAAAATATCAAAATACTTAGAGACTCTATCAAAGTCTAGGTGACCAAAAAGTTGGTTTATTATTTCCATACTGACATCATCTAAAGAAGCATTATGACTATGATCTTGGAAAAGAGTTTCGTAAAGGTTTGGCATGATGTACGTGGAATGTATACACTGAAGGTTAACTAAAGAGATAAGAACAAATTAATAAAAAGTAAAGCTAACAAATAAAAGTAAAAGTACTCTGGCCGCACCGGGTGTGCGGATCAAAAGTAAATGTGCAGCGCAAATATATGCATATATGTACACATACTATAATACACACAAATAATGATGATGATGATAATAATAATAATAATAATAGTAATAATAATAATAATAATAATAATAATAATAATAATAATAATAATAATAATAATAATAATGATAATAAAAATAATAGTAATATAATATAATAAGAAGTAGTGTAATAGTATAATAATAGGAATAATATTAATGATAATTAGTAGCAACAGTTTACATTTATGATAATAATAATAATAATAATAATAATAATAATAATAATAATAATAATAATAATAATAATAATAATAATAATAATAATAATATTAATGATAATGATATTGATAATATTAATAATAATATTAATAATAATCATACTAATGATAATAAATAATAAAATAATAATAATAATAATAATAATTATAATAATAGTAATAATAATACCGACAAGTCATACAAGTAATAACACTAGTAATATATATAACAAAATAATATCAATACTACTAACTCAATATAATAATATAACAGCAATAAGAGGAATGAGAGAAATTAACATCACCATCACTACTGTAATGGAAAATACAATACTATTAACTCCAAACAATAATATAAATCATAACTTGATAACGACTCTAATAGTTGCAATAAATGTTTATGCAGTCGATGCTCTCAATATAAACTGAATAATATAATTAAATGTTAATGGAAATTAAGTATATATGACAATTTTAAAGATGTTAATATCATTAACAATAATAAGAATGGACCGCACGTCCACGTTTTTGTCCGCGCATGTGGTGCGCGGACAAAAACTCACCGGACAAAAACTCACCGGATAAAAACTCACCGGATAAAAACTCACCGGACAATAATTCACATGACAAAAACTCACCGAAAAATATCTGAGGACAAAAACTCACCGACAATATCTAAATAAGGTAAAACCGATTCATGATTTGTTGAGGAGTTTCATTTGGAACATTTGAAACATAGTTCGACAGAAAGTAAGACATCTTACGATGCATTACGAAACATGCTTCGAAATACTATCCGTTATTGTTTTAGTGTTCAATTTTTTTTCCACCATATCTAAAGAAGGTAAAACCCCAAGAAGGTAAATCCCACAGAAAGTGTACGAGCTTTTGAAAAAGCTGCCATGCAGGCTGTCAGTAGCATTTTAGGTCCTCATGTAGCCACTAAAGGATGTTTCTTCCACATGTCACAAAGCACATGGCGTAAGATACAGGAATTAGGTCTTGTGAATCGCTACGGTGAAAATGATGATTGTAGGCTATTCTGTGGAATGATGGATGGGTTAGCATTTCTTCCAATAGAAAAGGTCCAGGAAGGTATGGCGTTATTGAAGGTCAACACTCCTGAAGAATTTGAAGACCTCCTTTCATACTTTGACAGGACATATGTTACAGGTACATTCCGCCATGTAGGACTTCCTCAAAATAATGAAAGTCCAGAATCACTGCAACGCAATATTCGACGACTTCCCTCTTCTTTTCCGCCAGATATATGGAATGTACACAACAATACCCTAAATGATGCACCTCGAACAAATGATATGAGTGAAACTTGGAATTCATCGTTCAAGCAGCTTGTTGGTCATTCCCATCCATCTTTTTGCACTGCTATTGATAACATTAGGAAGAATGAAGCCATAGTCAAAACTATGATGCTGCAAATTGACCGAGGCGAACCTCCAAAAAAGAGAGGAAAGAGAAACTATGTTCGTATTCAGAAGCGCTTGAAGACTTAAGGTGAAGACATAGTTGCCGGTAGGAACTCCACACTGATTAGAATAATTCATTCAGGTATGATAATTATATCATAGTTATATGTTTTTTCCTTTTTTAAGTTTTTAATGTCTAAATATAAATTTTAACTCTTCGGTGAGTTTTTGTCCTTCTTACACATTTTTCGGTGAGTTTTTGTCCGGTGAATTATTGTCCGGTGAGTTATTGTCCGGTGAGTTTTTGTCCTACAACCATACAACGTATCCCGGTTTCCTAGACTGCGCCCTGACTGTCTGAATACTACCGATGTGGTGCAGTTGCTACAGTCTGGTTGTAACAAGTGCGGGATACTTTGTCAGTGTGTTCTTTTATTGTTTGGTTGATAATATATTTGGGGTGTCATAATTCTTGTTTACTTAAATCCATTTTCTGGTTTGGTGAAAAGCGACTGAAAGCCAAAGCGGTCCTGATATATATGATACTTATTAACAATATAACATACATCTTTTTTTACAAAAACAAAAACAATATAATATATACTATAAGAGCGGAGAAAGAGTCAGATTAAGCCTAAGAAGCGAGAAAACGAATAGTGAAGAACAGTTTGATTTTATGCCGGGAGAGGAACAACACATTTCATCTTTGTTTTGAGACAGCCTATGGAAGAGTATGGTGAGTAACTGAAGCAGTTGCACATATAGTGTTAGCTGATTTTCAGAAAGCGTAGGATCCAGTTCCCTGGTAAGAAGGTTGGAGATGCAGCCCAAAATAATGTGTTTCAGAAAATTATTTGACATTGATAAAGAACACGTATGAATGAGTAATCACCTGAGTTAAAAGCAGTGTGAGTGTCAGAACAGGTCAGAAGGAAAATCAGATTACATCAAGCTTCTGCTCTGAGCGATTTTTTTTTTTCATCTTAAAATGGATTTATTGGTTGGATACATTGACGAGCAGATTCTATCAAGTATTCTCCTTACATAAGACATTAAGTTAATTGACGGCAGAAGAGAAGGAGTGAGTAAGAAATAACACTATTAGAACTATTAGAAAGGTAATGGAGGAGAGAGAAATAAACACTAGTAGAAAGCAAACTGAACACTTGTGACTTAGGGCACTGGGAGACTGGAGCAAGAAAAGTTGATGAATGAAAGCATTGAAATATCTGAGATTGAATGTAACTGAACGCAGATAAAGGGATATATGAACTAATATATCCGCAACTGAAACTTGTGACTTAGGGCACTGGGAGACTGGAGCAAGAAAAGTTGATAAATGAAAGCATTGAAATATCTGAGATTGAATGTAACTGAACGCAGATAAAGGGATATATGAACTAATAATATGATATAATAATCAATTAGAGCCTAAAGAAAAATGTCAAAGGATGTTATGAAATATGATCAGCTGGGGAGTAACTGTTGTTAGACCAGTGATGACCTGTGGGACAGAACCGTGGTATATGCAGTTGGCACATGAGAGGAATATGTAGGAGACAAAAAAATTAGATGTAGTGATGGATGTGTGGAGTAACTACAATGGACGACATTTGGAACAAGAAAAAAGCAATTACAGTTGAAGCAATAGAAGTAGGGGAGAAAGTAAAGGAAGATTTTGCACTATAATGGAAATGTCACGAGAAGAAGCTATGATTGTTTTGACAGAAGAATGATGAACCTGGAAGTAGATGGATAAAAGATGAAAGGATCTGAGCGGGAAATTATTGATATAGATGGCATTACTTGATTATGGGAATCGAAGCGGCTGACGAGATACAGCAACTCTGTATGAAGATGAGAATAACTTGAAGTCGTAACTGGGAGAGTGTAGCGGTGTTTAATGTCTCAAAACCATTAATATATCAACGTAAATTAGTCAACACAACCTTCCACACATACATAATTTCGTAATAACAACTCAGCTGAACTCCTTTCTATATTTTCAATTTTGTCAGCAGATTAATCTCAAAAGGAAGTTTTGTGTAAGGATGATAAAAGATAATTTAGCAATCAAATATTCTTCTCCTCATCACTTCTTAATGTTTAAGTGCTTTCAGTGTCCAAAGTCCCAAACTGCAATATTCATGCTGCCTTTTTTCAACGTCACTACTCTCCTAAGCTTGACATCTGCATGTGTGCCTGTTCTGTCCACTGTCACTTCATGTTTATCACTGATGCAATAGTAAACTGAAAACCTAATGAGGATGGAGAAAAAAAAATTCCCTTACTTATTTTGTTTCCTGCTTACCATCTCCCAGTAGCATAGAAATCCGGCCTCCCGCAGGCGGTCAAT
>JAXIVD010011840.1:0-10529 GCA_036785275.1 Cancer borealis
GTAAGAATCCTATCACCTGGTTTTTTTTTCTTTTACCTTATTTTTTGTTACCGATGCGGAAGTGCACACATGGGAGTAAAAACCAGACGTGACGCAGAGAGACTCAACCTTGAATGTCCACCGGCAGGGCAATGCAAGTGGAAGGTGTCGTCACTTGTCACCCTCAGTAGCCGCCTCCACCAGCCACCGAGGCACTAAGCGACCATAACACCAGACGAAGGGCTCCTCAAGACGGGACACAGGAGACACGCACACGCATTCACGCTCAAACAAGTGGCACTAATTGGCACTTTCCTCCCCGTGTCCCTCCCCAATCAGCTTGTGGATGTCTAAAGACGTAGATAACAGCTGAACCCCGACACTCTCCCTTGCTTGCCCACCTCCATGTAAGTTCAGGACGGATGATTGTCAAGGGTTAGGGTCGTGCGTGTTTATTTAAGTTTATTGAGTCACTGGACGACTCTGCGCATGAACGAGAGGTGAAGGTGAGGGAACGTGATCCTGACTGTCGTGACCCTTCTACCTCATCTTCATCTAATTTCGATTGTAGTGGAAAAAATTGTCTCGTCATGATACACAGGGAAGGGATCGCTAAAGGGGAAGAGGTCGTGTAGAGAAGATATCTAGAGCGTTGATGTTGAGAGGAAGGAAACAGCTGACTTAGATCTCTTGCTGTTAAGGGATTAGTGACCAAGGAAGGGCGGTGATGGAAGTATTCGAAGGTCATGTCACCTTCTCAGTCTGACCTAACCTTAGATGACCTCCACTGTGATGAATGTAAGAAACAGTATTAATTACGATATTGTGTTGTATTATTAAGTAATTATGTCACTGATATTCATGAAGCTTCCTCATAATCGGGGAGAGAGAAAAAAAAATTAACTTTGGATAGCAGATGACGCAGGAGCTCAAGGTCACTCTCTGCCTTTCCTTAAATTTTCGAGCGGCCAAACTTAGCATAACTCTTCCTTCCGTGTCCAACTTAACCTCGACCTTGGCACCAAATCATCCTTGGAGTAGAACAGCAACCCTTTGTGTCCCTTTAAGGTGTTCAAATGACTTACATTGTTAAAATAAACTGAATTTTTTGAAGGACAACAGTTAGTCCTTGCACAGTAAAAGTGGAATGGGTATGGAATGGTATAATTTCACTTGCATTACACGATAACATTTCAAGTAACGAGGCTACTATAGGGGCATTTCACGCACCTGTTTTGTGTTAATGCGAAACCGTACGTATTCGATGGCAAATAAGCTCATTTCAATTTGCACCTGACTCATTGAAATAACGTGCCATTCCGACCTGGTTCACAAATCTTCATGATTACAAACATACATTCATTCTTTGTCGTAGGGACGGCTGGTTCAAATTAGTCTGCTGTATAAACCTCGCCTTTCACATCCATGAACTGTCATTCCAACACGCCCATGACACTGTATCTCGACACCTGGCTCGCAGGGGGACCACACCAGGGGACTTATATGTGAGGTGAATGTTACACATCTATTCTGGGATTCGATTAAACTAAAAACAGATATCGCAATGCATTAATTCTGTTATTATTAAACTGAATAGCAGTATAACATGGAGTGAAAATTAAAAACTCCAATATCCCTTCTTTAAGTAATACTTTTCGCGTTTCTACAACAATTACCTGTCAGAGTCGTATTAATGTCGCTCGCACGTGGGTCAAGCCGAGGGCAGGCACGCTCCGGTCCTGCAGCAAGCATTCAGGCGCATTTCTCAGCCCATTTGTCTCTGTTCTCGCCATCCTCCGTAGCCCTTGAACATATCACGCCCCAGGCACCGCACGCCTCCTCCACGCCCTACGGCAAGAGTCCTGTCGCGGCTCCTGTGTTCGAATCAGCATTAACAAGGCGGTACAAGGCCAGCGGGGAGGAGACTGAGTGGCTGGCGGCTTGGAGCAGACGGATGCCGGATGGTGCGCGTGTTGGTCCCGCTGTTACTGCCTGGCTGATGAATGGCTAGGTCCCCTCATTACACAGCTCCACATTCCATTACCGCAAGAGGTCACGGTGGGGGGGGGGGTGGAGAGAGAAAGGAGGAGGGAGAGGGAGAGAGGGAAAAGGAGGTAGGACCCTCAATCATGTATTTTAGTTTAACTTACATGTTTTTTTTAACGCTTTTCATGACCAGGATGTTGTTTATTTTTATTTTAGAGGTGGTGATGCAGTGCCTGGAAGTTTGGTGACGCCTGGAGGGGGAAGCTGAGGTGGTGGCCGCACACACAAGGCAAAGTGAGTACCCAGGGTTGTGTTTTCGAAGCTGTAATGGAGGTAGGAACGTTTGTTACACCGAGACGAACTGGTGTATTTGGTTATAAGAGGCTGCAACGGTCGGAAGTTTCAGGCCAGCACAACCTTTTATCAGTCTCGCTAATATATATGTACTAGTCTTGTTTTGTTTTTTCTCGCGCTATTTCCGGGCAGTCATATTGCGTTAACATATGACAATTTAGCCAACAAGAGGAGTCTTCATATTGTGAAGAGGACAAAATTTCGTGAAACATCGTCTTCAAATACTACATTGTAAGGTTAGTCAGACCTCGGTTTTAAGTGTGAAAGGTTGTGCATGTGTGTGTGTGTGTGTGTGTGTGTCTGTGTGTGTGTGTGTGTGTGTGTGTGTGTGTGTGTGTGTGTGTGTGTGTGTGTCTGTGTGTGTGTGTGTGTGTGTGTGTGTGTGTGTGTGTGTGTGTGTGTGTGTGTGTGTATGTGTGTGTGTGTGTGTGTGTGTTTCTAAACTTGTATGTATGTTTGTTTGACTAGGTGCATGTCTGTGTCACGTTTGTTATGCTCTCTCTCTCTCTCTCTTGTCTCTCTCTCTTCCTCCCTCTCCCTCTCCCTCTCCCTCTCCCTCTCCCTCTCTCAAGTCAGTCCCATCCCCTGCAGCGTCGTCAGGTAATCTTTGTCCCCTGCTCCCTCGGGTCCTCCTTCCCCCCATCCCCTTCCCCCAAGACTCTGACCTTTACCTGCCCGCTGGACGCCTGGGGATGCACACCTGTGGTCACTCTGCTATTTGCTCTCTTCTTTTCTCTATTCATAGTCCTCGTTGTGCCTTGTCATTGTCGATCTAAAAAGGAAAGGAAAAAATTGCATGAGGTAAAAAAAAATGGGTAGGTAATTTAGTGAAGGAAGAGAATTAAAAGTGTTGTTATCGTTTCCCTGTTATTGAAGTTATCAGGTATATTATTTTTTTTATCTTGTTTTTTTTACGGATTTTTATTTTTTTTATCCATTTTCTGAACATGGTCGTGGTATCGGATTTTGTTTTAATATGCTAAACGTAAAATATTCGAATTAATCCAGTTTTATCATTATTTTCGTTGCTGGTAATTGGCTTTGCGTGAATCTGGCATGTATAAATATAGGAAAAGTTCTGCGTTAAATTTTCTCGTGTCACGTGATAAAAAAACAAAAATTTGCTCATCATGTATAGTAAGAAAAAAATCAAGCTTATCTGAATTTACATAATCTTTGAAGCATAACCTGAAACCACATATTAAACTCTCCCCTTAAATTAGAACCTCACGCTGTATCACTTAACACATCACTGACATTTACATCCCTGTTTTCTACGGTAATAAAGACACTATCGAAAGCATCTTAGGACCCCAAAAAATACCTCCCGTGTCTATTCCTTACAAGACGATGTAAAAGACTGATAACAAAACTAAATTCCCTTCATCCAATTCGTTCAAAACACTCCGCCTCTTTTATCTAACTTTTACAAGACAGATTGACAAGCTTGATTAGTCTTTACAAACGGTTCTTTCCCTTGCCTGGTCTTACCCAATATGGAGGAGACACCCTGGAGCGCCGGAAGACTTAAACACGCGTATGCAGTTAACTATTTCTGTCTTGAGTGTAGCGAGAAGGCGAGTAACTCCGACCAAGTCAACCTGTTACGGAGGGTTGGGCGTGTGTTAATGGAGCCATCACAGGTAAATGGGGGCAATTAACCGCGGTATGCCCTTGTTAGGAGGCGGATAATTGCTCTGAGTAAACAAAAGAAAGCGAACACTACGGGAGAGGATCATAAACACGGCTTGGACTCCTCCGAGGTTATGTTAGCTGGAGGGACTTTGAGGGTCCTTGAGGAACCTTCACGCGTGGCAGCAAATGGGAATCTGTCGCAAATTACTCTCCTGGTGACCTTGAAGGATGTTTTCATGACTTACACAGCTGGATGTGAGGTTTGGGCCTGAGGAGATGCATAGGAAATGTGACCACAAGCAGACGCCACATAAATAAAAGAGAAATTTAGAAGATAGAAAAATAAGAAAATAATAGTCATTGTGGTTGTTGTAATTATTTGGTGAACGTGATCTTCTTTTCGTGTATTTTCCTTCATTTACATAGACGATAATTGGATGAAAATGGAGAGATAATATTACCTTTGTTTGTAAAGATTCAATATTGTTTAGGTAAGCCAAGGTAAATTCGAGGTAAATTGAATTATAAAGACTTGAAATTCTCCTCTTGAAGCCTTCTGATCGAAAGAAAAAGCGAATAATCGTGTATCAGAGCTGCTGTTTGTGTGTGGGTGTGGGTGGGAAGGAGGAAGTGTGTATGTGTGTGTATGTGTGTGTATGTGTTAGCAAAATAATTGAAGAAGAAACACGTTACACTTATCTATATTAATGCTTACGTTTGTGTAAAAAAGTGACATAGTTTGATAGAATTGTATAGGCGATGAATTATTATTGAAAGTGTAATAGTTGTAAAAGGTCTCGGTTACACAAGTTCATTTTTTAGTGATTGTTCTGATTAGTTTGTTAAAGGTCGAAACATTATCTATTATTCCTACCTCCCTCCTTTCCTCCCTCTTCTCCTCCCTCCTCTCCTTCCCTCCCACCTTCCCTCCTCTCCTTCCCTCCTTCGCTCCCTGTTACCAATTACCACAACTTAACTAAAGGTAGTCTTCCTCCCTACATCCAAAACCCTCAATCCTCTGCTCCATCCTTGTCCCTCCTCTCTTCTTTAGGCCATTCCCTCCTTCCCTCCTTATTGGATCCACATTCTGACCTCCCGTAAGTCCCCTTCCCCCTGTCTCCCCTGCTGATCGAGACCTGTTCATCCTTTTCAGTCTATATTCTCATAGTAGGAGTTTTTACCACATTGATGAAACCCTCCTCCTCCTTTCTTCCTCATCAGGTCACCTTTGCCCACCTATCGCTCTTGTTATTGGACCCATCATGTCTTCTCTATTTCACTCCTCCTTACCTTCTCCCTTCCTGCTCTGTTGTAGTCTTCACCTCGCTTCCTAAGTTCGCCGGTGCAGATGTAACTTATAGTTGGTTGTAACTCGCGGTAACTCTGCACCGACGGCTGTTAGATGGCTTTGTTGTGTGTAAGTTCAATGTGGGTCGCGTCCTCCACCTCATCCCCGCCTCGTGCCATGTTAATTAGAACGCGGGTCATACGTAGCCAGTCATCAGAACGCGTTAATAGTGCAGTATAGTGATTTGCAATATCAGTAATAGCCGTGAGTGGTATTGGAAGTGCTCGTGGTGTAGAGTTTAACCTCAATGTCGGCCTCAACAGCACTATTCTGCCTGTGGTGCTGGTCCGCCCGGCATAAGCACTGCAATGCGATTCACACGTCGAACACTTACATCTAATAAGCATATCTGATTACCACGAAAAGGCACTTGGCTGGCTAATGGGAGCAGATTCTCGTATCATGTATCAGAACAGCTTTTATATACATGTAATTCAATCTCAACATTTTATTTCGCTATACGAGTGCGTTAGTGTGAGTGAATGTGATGATTCCTGGCCATGAACACGACTAACACGAATTCCTGAAGTAATTTGAAGATGATAGAAAGAGACTTCACATTCATATCCCAGCTGAGAGAGGCTTCTGTAGTGCCTTGCAAGCTTCGAGGAAAGGGGAAGGCTGGGGAGGAGCGGGGAAGGGAAGGGAATGAAGGTGGAGGTTCTCTGAGGAAGGAGAGGGAAGGACAGGGAGTGGAGGGGAAGGGGCGGTGCGGGAAGCGTGGAAAATTATGTGAGTCTACCCTGCAGGGGACTCTTGTAAAGCAGAAAACGTGAAAAGACCGCTCTCTCTCTCTCTCTCTCTCTCTCTCTCTCTCTCTCTCTCTCTCTCTCTCTCTCTCTCTCTCTCTCTCTCTCTCTCTCTCTCTCTCTCTCTCTCTCTGATTTTCACTGTTATTATGCAGTTTTTCTCTCCCTAAGTCCTGATATACAGTCATGTGTGTGTTTCTGTGACTTGTATGAATGTATTGATTTTTTTTTACTTCGTCTTTAAGCTTCTGTTTGTATCCGTTTTTTTTTTTTTTTTTACCGTATTGTCTTCCACACTTGGGTATCGATGAAGGCAATGGTGGTATGTCTTCAACTGCATTCTCCTTTGTACTTTTTTTTACTTTTTTTTTTATTTATGATGGTTATTTTATGCTTTATTTACGTATTTATTTATTTATTTTTGGTAAGGTGAGATTCAGTAAAAGGTGTCACGTGTCCTTGAGTGTGTTTAATCAGCATTATTTTACTTTTTCACTTCCACTTTTCATTTTCTTTTATATCTGTTATTAATTTTCTCTCTTCTTTCTGCTTCTCCCTCTCTCCCTCCTCTTTTTCCTCCTCTTCCTCATTCTCCTCAACTTCCTTTGCCTCCTCCTCCTCCTTCTCCTCCTCCTCCTCCTCCTCCTCCTCCTCCTCCTCCTCCTCCTCTTGAGTGGGTCAGGTACTCTCCCTTGCATACTGTCAAGACACATTTAGCTGCAGAACACACACAAAGACGAGGTGGAAGCACTAATTCCGTTTTTTTTTTTTTCTCTTTCTTTCTCTCATATCAGCATTATTATTATTTTATTTTTTTAAAGTTTCATGTCAGTATATTATTTTTTTTTAATTCCACTCATTTATTTTATTTATTTTTTTTTGTGTGTGTTTTTTTTGTGTTTAGGTTTATTCACTTGGCCTGCAATTCAACATATTTATTTTCTTCTTTTTTTTTCGTTTTTTTCCTCATGTTTGTGTATCGCATTTCCACTTTCATTCCTGTTCCATTATCGTCGCGTTTGATGTTAATGGAAGGTGAGTGAAAATTTCATATATACATATAAACTTTGCTGTTGAAATATATACTTTTGAAAAATATTGGTAGGTAGATGAGAGAGAAAGAGAAAGAGAGAGAAAGAGAGATAGATAGATAGATAGATAGATAGAGAGAGAGAGAGAAAGAGAGAGAGATCGAGATCTAAAAAAGAGATAAATGTTGCCTTTTTGACTGGGTACAGTATATACTAAGGCTGCAAATGTATATATAAAGAAAAAAAGTCTACAACACCTTGAGTGACAGTTGTGCGTTAATGGGCGCCTCTTTGTGGTACTTGTAGGGGGGGAAGGGAGGTAGGGAGGAAAGGGAGAAGGGAAGGTAGGGAGGTTGGATGGAGAAAAGAGAGATGGAAAGGGAACGAAGATGGAGGAAGGAAAGGGAGAAGGGAAGTGAATGAAGGGTGAGAGAGAGAGAAGGGAAGGGAGAGAGGATGGAGGGAAGAAAGGAAGAAGGGAAGGTGAAGGGAGTCAAGAGAGGTAATGGTTGGGAAAACGGAAGGAAAGAGAGAAGATAAGAAGAGGATGAATGGGTGGAGAAAAGAGATATTGAAGATGTAGACGAAGAAGACGAAAGGATAACTGAGAAGGAAAAGAAGAGGAAAGAGCAAGGGAAGGAATATTTTAGGTAGAGAGAGCGAGGAAAAAATAAGATTGAGAAAAAAAATGTGAGAGGACGAGAAGGAAAAAATGGATATAATAATTAATAGGATTACAAACACAATAACATATATTTGAAAGACTATTTTGATGCCATGAATAATAAAATGTTAAAGATATATATATTTTGACAATGAAATAATATAAACGAAGGAATCATTGAGAATATAAGGAAGACGAATTGGTTATATAGGGATAAAAAAAATATAGAGTAAGAACAGGATGAGGAAAGTGTAATGAAGAGAGAAGAGAAGGGAACAGAAGATAAAGCAGTGTGTGTAAAAGACGAAGAAGTAAGTGAGTGATGGTCTGTGAAAATAGAAAATGGAAAACAAGCCGTAAGAAGGGAAGTGAATCGAGGGTAAATGTAGCGAAAGAAGCAAAAACAACGATAACGAAGGAAGAGGAAAAAAAAGAAAAAAAAGAACGAAGATAGAACATAAAAGAAAAATAATAATAATAACAAACACTAAGAATCACGAAAGAAATAATAAAAATAACATAACCACACGACAAACAGGTACAGAAGAGGCAAGAAGGCAACAAGGGAATCCCACCCCAACACATCCTGAAAACGGAGCTTGTATTCAAAGGAGAGAAATCCCAGAGGAGCAAAACCCTCCATGTGCCTTGAGTCTTCGGGGCTCGTACGTCAAGAGGCTGTCGGAGGGACGTAAGGGGAGGGTACGGGGTCAGAGTCTCGTCCTGCGATAGATAGTTCTGACCTCGGCAAAACCAAAAATTTACGAGAATCACAAACATACATCACGGGTTGGCCTCGCATGTCAAGGTCTGGAGGTGCTGAGGGAGCTGCAACGTTTATGTGTGGCCTAAATTTCTCTTGGAAGCGATAACGTCACCCGCTTCTCCGCCTAATATTTCAGGGAGTGACGGGAGGGCGCGGGTGGTGAGCGGACGTAAGGTGAGGCTAACGAGTGTAGTGACGTGTGGCAGCTGGAGGTGGAGGAGGAGGGTGTAAATAGGGAGGATGTGGGGATGATGAACAGGGAGGTGGAGTAGTGAAGGAGGTGCTGCTGATTATAGGGGAAGGGAAGTTTTGGTCAAATAGTGTTGATGTATGGCTGGTGTAGGCTGTAATGGGAGGAAGGGGCATGTGAGGGAGGGAACAGCTAGTGGTGGGAAGGATAGATTTATGAGGCTGTAATGTATAGCGATGAATTGTGGTATTATTATTGTTTTTGTTAATGTGATCTGTTTCCATGAGCAGTTCAGTGATATTTTTAGAATATTCATGTTCAAATTATATATCTATCTATCATTATTACACAATAAGTTTGCATCTTTGTTATATATATATATATATATATATATATATATATATATATATATATATATATATATATATATATATATATATATATATATATATATATTTATTATATATATATATATATATATATATATATATATATAATTTATTTTATGAAAAGCATAACTGGTTCGTAAATCATGGTTTACTTGTAAGCTTGTACGCTCTGAAAACTACCGCTTATGTTTACAAATTCATAACACACGTAAGAGCCTCACTTCCTACAACACTCTGCCAGCGGTGCACACCTTCAAGAGGCGCCTTAACCACACGCTGTACATTCTCACCGTCAAGGTTTAACCACCTGTTGGCGTGTCTCGCTGCGGGGGGCGGCAGCGTGGGGATGGCTTTTTATTTTCTCTAAATTCCCCTACTGCATCTTCCTCAGAAAAAACACCAGTGACCAAAGGCAGTTTATCTTCTTTCCCTTAACGTAATGGGTGGTGGCCCAGTAGTGGCTGCCCCATGAGCCTCGCTCCTCTCCCTCCTTGAAGGCGCTAAGTCGGGCAAACTAAGCGAATTGCAACTTTTTAAATAAAGTTTGTAGCCCGAAAACGCCAGCATGCAAGGCGAGTCCCAAGGGAGGAATACAAGACCCATCACCTTGCGTGGACTCAAGGTGGCGGCGGCGGCGAGGCACCACCACCAACCTCTCGTCTTCAAGAAAAAACAACAACAAACAATTCCAACACCAGACAATATTCTTCGTCCTTTGTCTGAAAATTTTGTACTCTTACCAACTTCACTTTCATTTATATAACAGAAACTCAGACTGCCGGACGAAAACAGCAATGAGTTATGATATTGGACATTGCATTAGTTAGTATTGAATTTATAACTTGGTGGGAGTTGAGTTAATAGCGTAGAATCAATATTGCATAACGCTACCCTCCACGAAGTCCCTTTAACTACCCAGCACAGAAAACCACAGTGCAGCGGTGACTGATGAAACCTTGACATGCCGTACTAGTTTATAAAGCGTTGTTCTCTTGTTTTTCGTCTATTTTTGTCCTTATTGTTATCTCCAAGCGGGCATTTGGTGTATATCAGGAGTTTCATTATCTTGTTATCTTGTTATATCTCTCTCTCTCTCTCTCTCTCTCTCTCTCTCTCTCTCTCTCTCTCTCTCTCTCTCTCTCTCTCTCTCTCTCTCTCTCTCTCTCTCTCTCTCTCTCTCTCTCTCTCTCTCTCTCTCTCTCTCTCTCTCTCTCTCTCTCCACTTCACTACCCAATTCCTTTTCTTCCTTCCCCTTTTGTCTTCCTAAACATCTTCTTCCTCTGCCCCTTGTTCCTTCCTCCAATCTCGTCCTCAATTTTGTTCTTCTTATTCTCTTGTCCTCTCTTTCTTTCTATCTTTTTTTTCTTTCTTTCACACTTTCTTCTTGCTTGCTTTTTTTTTCTTTGCTCACATTTTCTTTCACTAGTTTGTGTACAG
>JAXIVD010011841.1:0-7500 GCA_036785275.1 Cancer borealis
GTAGTAGTAATAGTAGTAGTAGTAGTAGTAGTAGTAGTAGTAGTAGTAGTAGTAGTAGTAGTAGTAGTAGTAGTAGTAGCAGCAGCAGTAGCAGTAGTAGTAGTAGTAGTAATAGTAATAGCAGTAGCAGTAGTAGTAGTAGTAGTAGTAGTAGTAGTAGTAGTAGTAGTAGTAGTAGTAGTAGTAGCAGCAGTAGTAGTAGTAGTAGTAGTAGTAGCAGTAGTAGTAGTAGTAGTAGTAGTAGTAGTAGTAGTAGACTTTTGTTTCAACTTTTTTTCATTTCTTATTTATTTTTATTTTTTATTGCTGCAACACCACATCACATTACATCTACATTACATCACAGTAACACACATATAACACTGCAACCTACAGGTGTACTTACTAATAACATTGATAACACGTGCGTGTGGAGTGTTGGCGGTGTTTGAGGTTTGAGGTGACGCGCGGGCCAACACAACATTGAAGGGATGCTGCACCCAAACACCCACAGCATCCCTTCAGTGGAAGGAGGCTACGAGTCACCTGGTTGTAAAAAGGTACGAGTATTTAATGGGTACTCCGTAGTGCAGTGGTTAGCACGCTCGGCTCACAATCGAGAGATTCCAGGTTCGATCCCCGGGCGGAGCGGAGAAAGACGGGCGGTCTCCTTACACCCATGCCCCTGTCCACCCAGCAGTGAATGGGTACCTGGTGTTAGTCAGGGGTTGTGACCTGCTTCCTGGGAATGGAGGTGTGGCTCCTGCCTACCGCGGCCGGTGAGCTGAAAGGACTGATGTCCAGACCCAAAGGCATCATGACCTAGACCCCCCCCCCACGCCGCAGGCGCACCCTTTGCCCGGCATTAGCATAAGTATGAAGCACCGTAATGGCGTTCGCGCGAGGCCTAAGCGCAACCCAACCACGGAAGACGGCGCTCGACAAAGCCCGTCTGATTCTTGAGGGATTGGGGGCCTCTCTCTGGCGAACCGCCGCTGGATGGCACCACACTAACATTTTTAATTCATCTTTGGTCTATTTTTGTTTGCTCAGTAATAATTCTTCTTCATGCGACTCAATCTACAAAACCTTCTCTAGAAGTTTTCAACAAAAATATTTGTTCTCAATTTTTTTCTGTTTTCATGTTTTTTTATACTGTTTTTGCTGCTGTCACCTCACATATACAGGACGACACATACATCGTTTCTATAATTTCTAGTTATCTATTGCCTATTCCTGCCGCCAACGCTCACCTCCACAACAGTAATGATAACAGTGTGTGCAGCCATACACTGTTTACAAGTGTACTGATAACACGTGCGTGTGTGGAGTGTCGGCGGTTTGAGGTGACGCGCCGGCCAACACAACAACACTGGAGGGATGCTGCACAGAAACACCAAACACCAAACACAGGGAAGAAGGCGGCCAGTCACCCATCAGGGAAAGGGTGCTGCAATAGTAATAGTAGTAGAATTAATAGTAGTAGTAGTGGTAGTACTAGAAGTATTATTATTATTATTATTATTATTATTATTATTATTATTATTATTATTAGTAGTAGTAGTAGTAGTAGTAGTAGTAGTAGTAGTTGTTGTTGTAGTAGTAATCGAGATAGTGGTAATACTGTTAATAATAATAATAATAATATTAATGATAATAATAGTAATAACAATAATCATATTTTGTCCAAGTATTACCCTTATAACTAAGATGTACAAGTATACTCTTATAACTAAGGTGTACAAGTATACCCTTATAACTAAGGTGTACAAGTATACCCTTATAACTAAGATGTACAAGTATACCCTTATAACTAAGGTGTATAAGTATGCCCTTATAACTAAGGTGTACAAGTATACCCTTATAACTAAGGTGTACAAGTATACTCTTATAACTAAGATGTACAAGTATACCCTTATAACTAAGGTGTACAAGTATACCCTTATAACTAAGGTGTACAAGTATACCCTTATAACTAAGGTGTACAAGTATACCCTTATAACTAAGGTGTACAAGTATACCCTTATAACTAAGGTGTACAAGTATACCCTTATAACTAAGGTGTACAAGTATACCCTTATAACTAAGGTGTACAAGTATACCCTTATAACTAAGGTGTACAAGTATACCCTTATAACTAAGATGTACAAGTATACCCTTATAACTAAGATATACAAGTATACCCTTATAACTAAGGTGTACAAGTATACCCTTATAACTAAGGTGTACATGTATACTCTTATAACTAAGATGTACAAGTATACCCTTATAACTAAGGTGTACAAGTATACCCTTATAACTAAGATGTACAAGTATACCCTTATAACTAAGGTGTACAAGTATACTCTTATAACTAAGATGTACAAGTATACCCTTATAACTAAGGTGTACACGTATACCCTTATAACTAAAGTGTACAAGTATACCCTTATAACTAAGGTGTACAAGTATACTCTTATAACTAAGATGTACAAGTATACCCTTATAACTAAGGTGTACAAGTATACCCTTATAACTAAGATGTACAAGTATACCCTTATAACTAAGGTGTACAAGTATACCCTTATAACTAAGGTGTACAAGTATACCCTTATAACTAAGGTGCACAAGTATACCCTTATAACTAAGATATACAAGTATTATCCTTATAACTAAGATGTACAAGTATACCCTTATAACTAAGGTGTACAAGTATACCCTTATAACTAAGATGTACAAGTATACCCTTATAACTAAGATGTACAAGTATACCCTTATAACTAAGATGTACAAGTATACTCTTATAACTAAGGTGTACAAGTATACCCTTATAACTAAGATGTACAAGTATACCCTTATAACTAAGGTGTACAAGTATACCCTTATAACTAAGATGTACAAGTATACCCTTATAACTAAGGTGTACAAGTATACCCTTATAACTAAGATGTACAAGTATACCCTTATAACTAAGGTGTACAAGTATACTCTTATAACTAAGATGTACAAGTATACCCTTATAACTAAGGTGTACACGTATACTCTTATAACTAAGATGTACAAGTATACCCTTATAACTAAGATGTACAAGTATACCCTTATAACTAAGATATACAAGTATACCCTTATAACTAAGGTGTACAAGTATACCCTTATAACTAAGGTGTACAAGTATACTCTTATAACTAAGATGTACAAGTATACCCTTATAACTAAGGTGTACAAGTATACCCTTATAACTAAGGTGTACAAGTATACCCTTATAACTAAAGTGTACAAGTATACCCTTATAACTAAGATGTACAAGTATACCCTTATAACTAAGGTGTACAAGTATACCCTTATAACTAAGGTGTACAAGTATACCCTTATAACTAAGATGTACAAGTATACTCTTATAACTAAGATGTACAAGTATACCCTTATAATTAAGGTGTACAAGTATACCCTTATAACTAAGGTGTACAAGTATACCCTTATAACTAAGATGTACAAGTATACTCTTATAACTAAGATGTACAAGTATACCCTTATAACTAAGGTGTACAAGTATACTCTTATAACTAAGATGTACAAGTATACTCTTATAACTAAGATGTACACGTATACCCTTATAACTAAGGTGTACAAGTATACTCTTATAACTAAGATGTACAAGTATACCCTTATAACTAAGGTGTACAAGTATACTCTTATAACTAAGGTGTACAAGTATACTCTTATAACTAAGGTGTACAAGTATACCCTTATAACTAAGGTGTACAAGTATACCCTTATAATTAAGATGTACAAGTATACCCTTATAACTAAGGTGTACAAGTATACCCTTATAACTAAGGTGTACAAGTATACCCTTATAACTAAGGTGTACAAGTATACCCTTATAACTAAGATGTACAAGTATACTCTTATAACTAAGGTGTACAAGTATACCCTTATAATTAAGATGTACAAGTATACCCTTATAACTAAGGTGTACAAGTATACCCTTATAACTAAGGTGTACAAGTATACCCTTATAACTAAGATGTACAAGTATACCCTTATAACTAAAGTGTACAAGTATACCCTTATAACTAAGATATACAAGTATACCCTTATAACTAAGGTGTACAAGTATACCCTTATAACTAAGATGTACAAGTATACCCTTATAACTAAGGTGTACAAGTATACCCTTATAACTAAGGTGTACAAGTATACCCTTATAACTAAGATATACAAGTATACCCTTATAACTAAGGTGTACAAGTATACCCTTATAACTAAGATGTACAAGTATACCCTTATAACTAAGATGTACAAGTATACCCTTATAACTAAGGTGTACAAGTATACCCTTATAACTAAGGTGTACAAGTATACTCTTATAACTAAGGTGTACAAGTATACCCTTATAACTAAGATGTACAAGTATACCCTTATAACTAAGGTGTACAAGTATACCCTTATAACTAAGATGTACAAGTATACCCTTATAACTAAGGTGTACAAGTATACCCTTATAACTAAAGTGTACAAGTATACCCTTATAACTAAGATATACAAGTATACCCTTATAACTAAGGTGTACAAGTATACCCTTATAACTAAGGTGTACAAGTATACCCTTATAACTAAGGTGTACAAGTATACCCTTATAACTAAGATGTACAAGTATACCCTTATAACTAAGATGTACAAGTATACCCTTATAACTAAGATGTACAAGTATGCCCTTATAACTAAGGTGTACAAGTATACCCTTATAACTAAGGTGTACAAGTATACCCTTATAACTAAGATGTACAAGTATACCCTTATAACTAAGATATACAAGTATACCCTTATAACTAAGGTGTACAAGTATGCCCTTATAACTAAGGTGTACAAGTATACCCTTATAACTAAGGTGTACAAGTATACCCTTATAACTAAGATGTACAAGTATACCCTTATAACTAAGATGTACAAGTATACCCTTATAACTAAGGTGTACAAGTATACCCTTATAACTAAGATGTACAAGTATACCCTTATAACTAAGGTGTACAAGTATACCCTTATAACTAAGGTGTACAAGAACACCCTTATAACTAAGGTGTACAAGTATACCCTTATAACTAAGATATACAAGTATACCCTTATAACTAAGATGTACAAGTATACCCTTATAACTAAGGTGTACAAGTATACTCTTATAACTAAGATGTACACGTATACCCTTATAACTAAGGTGTACAAGTATACCCTTATAACTAAGATGTACAAGTATACCCTTATAACTAAGGTGTACAAGTATACTCTTATAACTAAGGTGTACAAGTATACCCTTATAACTAAGATGTACAAGTATACCCTTATAACTAAGGTGTATAAGTATACCCTTATAACTAAGGTGTACAAGTATACCCTTATAACTAAGGTGTACAAGTATACCCTTATAACTAAGGTGTACAAGTATACCCTTATAACTAAGGTGTACAAGTATACCCTTATAACTAAGGTGTACAAGTATACCCTTATAACTAAGGTGTACAAGTATACCCTTATAACTAAGATGTACAAGTATACCCTTATAACTAAGGTGTACAAGTATACCCTTATAACTAAGATGTACAAGTATACCCTTGTAACTAAGGTGTACAAGTATACCCTTATAACTAAGATGTACAAGTATACCCTTATAACTAAGGTGTACAAGTATACCCTTATAACTAAGGTGTACAAGTATACCCTTATAACTAAGGTGTACAAGTATACCCTTATAACTAAGATATACAAGTATACCCTTATAACTAAGATGTATAAGTATACCCTTATAACTAAGATGTACAAGTATACTCTTATAACTAAGATGTACAAGTATACCCTTATAACTAAGATATACAAGTATACCCTTATAACTAAGATATACAAGTATACCCTTATAACTAAGATGTACAAGTATACCCTTATAACTAAGATGTACAAGTATACCCTTATAACTAAGGTGTACAAGTATACCCTTATAACTAAGATGTACAAGTATACCCTTATAACTAAGATGTATAAGTATACCCTTATAACTAAGGTGTACAAGTATGCCCTTATAACTAAGGTGTACAAGTATACCCTTATAACTAAGGTGCACAAGTATACCCTTATAACTAAGGTGTACAAGTATACCCTTATAACTAAGGTGTACAAGTATACCCTTATAACTAAGGTGTACAAGTATACTCTTATAACTAAGGTGTACAAGAACACCCTTATAACTAAGGTGTACAAGTAATCTGTACGTAGTTAGTACGTAGGCAATCTGAACCTACGTTCAGATTACTGCGTCAGGATGGTGGTAGTTGTGTTACCGGAGACACCTAAGTATTTAATTTTTTTTATTTACCTATGCGTGGAAGCAAGTGACTCACTCACTGTAAAAATATATGCCTTGCGTGTCACGCCTCTGTCAGTGATCAAATGGCAGCGGCGAGTCACCTGTACGCAGAGAAGCGTTGTTATACGTGATGGGTACTACAACGTAGTGCAGTGACACAGTGCGTAGACACACACACACACACACACACACACACACACACACACACACACACACACACACACACACACACACACACACACACATACACACACACACACACACACACACACACACACACACACACACACACACACACACACACACACACACACACACATACACACACACACACACACACACACACACACACACACACACACACACACACACACACACACACACACACACACACACACACACACACACACACACACACACACACACACACACCGGTCCGCTAGCGTAGTGGTTAGCGCACTCGGCTCACAACCGAGGGGCCAGGGTTCGATCCCCTGGGCGGACGGAGAATATTTGGGCGAGTCTCCTTTCACGTGTAGCCTCTGTTCACCTAGCAGTGAGTAGGTACGGGATGTAAGTCGAAGGGTTGTGACCTCGTTGTCCCGGTGTGTTGTGTGTGAGTGGTCTCGGTCCAACCCAAAGATTGGTCACTATGAGCTCTGAGCTCTTTCCATAGGGGGACGGCCGGCTGTCTTGAGAGAGACCAGCAGCAGACTGTGACTGTGACTGTGACACACACACACACACTTTCTCTCTCTCTCTCTCTCTCTCTCTCTCTCTCTCTCTCTCTTCTCTCAGAAAACGAGACACGAGTATTGATTATATTTTTGAAGCAAGTGACCTGCGTGTCACGCCTCTCAGTGATCACCTCTCAGTGATCACCTCAGTGATCACCTCAGTGATCAAATGATAACGGTGAGTCACCTGAGCACGAATCACCTGTCTGCGAGTAATCTTTCCACGAGTCACCTGTCTGCAAAGACGTGCTTCAATCCAATGGGTACTCCGTAGTGCAGTGGTTAGCACACTCGGCTCACAACTGAGGAATCCTGGGTTCGATCCCCGGGCGGAGCGGAGAAAGACGGGCGGTCTCCTTACACCCATGCCCCTGTCCACCCAGCAGTGAATGGGTACCAGGTGTTAGTCAGGGGTTGTGACCTGCTTCCTGGGAATGGTGTTGTGGCACC
>JAXIVD010011842.1:0-10524 GCA_036785275.1 Cancer borealis
ATACATGGTCTACATCACACCAAGAATGGTGTTCCACAATAAGAAATTATTTACACTCACATGAAAATATTTTATTTTTCTTGGCGTGATGCTATACATAATTCCTTGGGCAAACTTTTCGTTTCAATGCTGGGAACTTGAAAAGAATAAATAATAAGCTGGCAGTGTCCGGCTGTGGAGTGGCAACAGTGAACAGGAACGCAGAACATCTCTTGGCTTAGGAAGTTATGTGATATTAGAATTGAACGGAAATACACGTAGCTGATGCGGCCGTAGAACACTGTTAGGTGGCGGTAAAAAAAAACACCAACATGTTGTTTTCAGTTAATCAGAAAAAGTAGTACAACTTAATATTTCATTACAAATGTAGCATACACCAGCACCAGGAAATATTACTGAACTTGTTTTCCACAATAGAGCGATCACAAGTGTCGCATCCCTTTATAGTTAGTGACTAAAAGCTGCATCACAAATAAACGTTTTCTGTAAGCAGTAGATGATAAAAGAGGACGAAATTTTATGGTTAACACCAACGCACAGCATTGACAGGCTCTGAATAGCCCGTGTGTCTCCTAGATGGGGACACAATAGACAACCAACCATGGTTAATTAAGTATTATGATGTTATCACCCAATATTGAAAATGAAAATCATATAGAGGACACAAGCGTCAATTAACTATGACCGTCACTTAGAACACTGATCAAAAATAGTTAGGAAAGAAGGGAGTCCATATATATTTTTTACCTTGCGTCTCCTCGTGTTCCCCTCATATCAGACTTCCTGACCCGGCAGACATACCTGAAAGGAAGACATACTCCGTTATGTAATAGTTTATAACACTTATTTCTTACTCAATACATCAGGCACACGACCTGTAAAACCTACTTATCGTTATGCTTTCCATGTCATCCCAAAGAAGGTGAGGTATATATCTTTCTATCATAAACTTACAACACAAATATTATCATTGCTATACTTTTACTATGATGTGTATATGAAAAGAGAGAGAGAGAGAGAGAGAGATGAAGGAGAGAGAGAGAGTGAGAGAGAGAGAGAGAGAGGAGAGAGAGAGAGAGAGAGAGAAGAGAGAGAGAGAGAGAGAGAGAGAAGGAGAGAGAGAAAGAGAGTATGAGAAGAGAGAGAGAGAGATGAGAGGAGAGATGAGAGAGAGAGAGAGGATGAGAGAGAGAGAGAGAGAGAGAAGAGAGAGAGAGAGAGGAGAGAGAGAGAGAGAGAGAGAGAGAGGTGGGGGGGGGGGGAGTCACAGAGCTGCCACCTTTCTGAGGCAATTTGCAACAGACCCAAGACATGTAAATGATTTAAGAAAGATAGAGAGACGACGTTATACTGAATGCTTCAATCATCAGTGGCAGTCATTGACTTGTTCAACACCTTAATATTTTCTCTTATTCTTTAATTCTTCTCATTTTTTCCACAATCGTCATTTTGATTCACTCATCCACCGTCACGTTCTCAACCCACTTTCTCCCTTTCTCTTTTGTTACTTTGCTTTTATTCTTATCCTAAACAACGTCTGCAAGAAGTTAGTTAAATCTATTAAATCAAGATTCACTTTTTTTACCAACATTCATAAAATTAAATTCATTTGTCCGCTGCGTAAGAGGAAAACCTCGCCCAAAACTTTTTCAATCATGCCAATACTCTTCATATATCTTTTTTTTATTTCAGCTACTTCAATAAATCTTCTGTTCATATATTTTTTCTATCTTTCTACCAAATTTTCTGTCTGTTATTAATGCAAATCTTCTTCATCCATAGTTTTTATTTCCTGTCAGGCTGCATCTCTTCTTATTCTATACAGAGTCTACTCGTACCTCTACTATACGTCACAAACTCAACAGTCGTGCTGCTCCACGAATACAGCACACGTACATTTGTTCACTCATTGATAATTGAATGTGAATATCCTATATTATGTTTCCTGCTCATTCATGTATGTGTAAATGTAAAAAATGGATACGAAAATAGTTTATGATTGTTTGCGAATATGATGTACAGGTAAGTATATACACATGACTTACCTATGTGGTGATGGTGTGGTTTAGGAATTTATTTTACGATTTTATGAATATACCGACGTGAAAAGGACCCAGCGATTACGTGGAATGAGTGCGAATGCATGAAAGAATGTTTTTTAGTGGCTCTCAAAACACCTACTCTGCTTCTCTTTTTCCTTCAAATAAATATACAACCAAAATAACACACTAAAGGTCATTTGCGTCACTGACCTTTCCATACCAGAGTAGAACAGATGACTCTATCCATCCACACCAACCCCCTAATCCACAACCCCCTTCCATCCCCACCCTCGTAGACCCCAACATCATTCCATTTTTTATCCCAACATTTAGCAATTCTCAAGGCATGCAGACTGACCGGTGAAGGAAGGAGAAGAAGAAAAGTGTAGAGAAAAAAAAGATGAAGAAAGATGAACACAAGGATGATTGTCAGCCTTAGAAATGGCTTACAACATCAGTACATACATACATACATTTTTCCTCTCTCTCTCTCTCTCTCTCTCTCTCTCTCTCTCTCTCTCTCTCTCTCTCTCTCTCTCTCTCTCTCTCTCTCTCTCTCTCTCTAACCAATCTCACCGTCTTGAAGAGTCTCCCCTCAACGTTAGGAAATGTTAGAAAATGTTTCCTTTATTATCATCATCATTATTATTATTATTATTATTATTATTATTATTATTATTATTATTATTATTATTGTCTGTTATTATTATTATTAACTAATAAGAAGATAAGGTTCGGTCCATACAGTTGAATGTGTTAGAATAGTTTATTGTATCGACAAGTCTTGTTACAGTTACAGTTACAGTTATGTGTTAATGGCATTACACTTGAGTGTTACGCTGACGGTGGTTGGTGGTGGTGCTGGTGATGGTGGCAGCAGCCTTCAGACAGGTGCTAAGGAAGGTCTGGGCTCCTGTTACCTGGCACCGAGGACCCTTCAGCCCCACAGTGCAGGACTTACGGTCCTTTGAAGGAGGAACTGTCACGGCCACGTCAGGGAACTCCTGCAGGAGTTTCTTGATAGTGGCACCGGCTGGCCCCACCACGTGGCACCGCTGCCGTGGGGTCACTGCCAGCTGAGCCTTAATCACCTCACCCTCGTACAACAAGGCCTGGAGGCGTGCCATGGTGCCGGCAACCTGCCGAGCAGGTCCCCGCACCCTGACGGTGTCCGTCACTGCGTCCAGTGGCGGAGGCACCGTCACCCGCACACCCACAAACTCCTGCTGCACTTGTTTCAGTGTAGCACCGCGTGGCCCCACGATGCAGCGACGCATGTGAGGTGCCACACGCAGCGTGGTGTCAGACATTTCCTCCTTCCAAGAGTTCCGAACACTGTTGTCCTTCTTGGCACGCCGGGTGTTCTGGCGTGGAGGAAGCTCCACCTTGTTTGATGCAGGAAGCCTTGTCTTCTGCTGTACTTCACTCTCGGGCTGCACCGCCTTCTTGGGTGGGGGAGGCAGCATCTTCTGTTTCCTAGGCCGTCTCTTCTTGCTGCACACCTGGGCCCAGGACTCTGTGGAGGAGTCAGGATCCTCGCCACACACGTGCATCACGCCGTCCAACAGTCCCACGTCTATCATGGCCACTTCCTTCTTCATGTTCACTTGCTTCTTTTCATCTTCATGCTCTTCATTGGCTTGTATTTCTTCTTTCTTTACTGTATTGTCTTTCACTTCTTCTGTTGCTGTTTTCTTCAGTTCTTCAACGTTTTCTTTTATACTTGCTTCCTTCACATCATCGACAGAAGGAGTGTTTCCTGCGCCTCTCTTCTTCCTCCTGAACAGACGCCGGAGGAGACGCCGGAAGGCAGACCAACAGCCGCAAGTCTTCTTGGGCTTGTCCTCTGCGTCTTCCATCACTATTACACCACTCATTATTTCACTTTCTGGATTCATATTTTCGTTTTGATATACTGATTTGTTACAGCTGTCAAACCTTAGGTGGTCCCAGTATGAAGGTAGTAAATTCCATCACAAGGTCCAAGCTGTTAGATCCAAGCTCTTCTAATTAAAACTAATGAATGATGATTGGACGGAAAGCCAACAAGAGATGACCAATAAGATGACAGGTTGGAGTTAATATTAACTCGCTGATCAAAAGGAAGTTCAATATTTTCGTTTCAATATATAGATTTGTTACATCTGCCAACCCCTAGTAGGACACAATATATAATTGGTAGCAAATCTAATCTCAAAGTCCAGGCTGTTAGATCAAAGCTCTTAAAATTAAAATTAAGATTAATCTTATTTTATTTGTTTATTGTTTTTAAGGTATTCTCTGCAGGTAAATAAGTCAACAGCCAATCGGAGGCCGACAGCCACACCCTTGATTTAAGTCTGTCTGTGTTCCTGGTCAAGATTAGGCCTTGCTACACATAGGCCTAGTTATACATGTATGATACAATATTCTGATCAGTATACCTAACTACTTTAAACTTGTCATTCAACATTCCTCTCTGGTTACCCACTCGTCTGCTTTAACTAAATACTTATTACTCTCATGATATTATACAATCAGGAGGAACAATTATAAAGATGACATAAGTAATAGTCAATAGTAATAGTCTGACATCAGTAAAAGTCTGACATCAGTAATACTCTGACATCAGTAATAGTCTGACATCAGTAACAGTCTGACATCAGTAATACTCTGACATCAGTAACAGTCTGACATCAGTAACAGTCTGACATCAGTAATACTCTGACATCAGTAATAGTCTGACAGCAGTAATAGTATGACATCAGTAATAGTGTGACATCAGTAACAGTCTGACAACAGTAACAGTCTGACATCAGTAACAGTCTGACATCAGTAATACTCTGACATCAGTAATACTCTGACATCAGTAATAGTCTGACATCAGTAACAGTCTGACATCAGTAATACTCTGACATCAGTAATACTCTGACATCAGTAATAGTCTGACATCAGTAACAGTCTGACATCAGTAACAGTCTGACATCAGTAATACTCTGACATCAGTAATAGTCTGACAGCAGTAATAGTATGACATCAGTAATAGTGTGACATCAGTAACAGTCTGACATCAGTAATACTCTGACATCAGTAATAGTCTGACAGCAGTAATAGTATGACATCAGTAATAGTTTGACATCAGTAATAGTCTGACATCAGTAATAGTTTGACATCAGTAACAGTCTGACATCAGTAATACTCTGACATCAGTAATAGTCTGACAGCAGTAATAGTATGACATCAGTAATAGTGTGACATCAGTAACAGTCTGACATCAGTAACAGTCTGACATCAGTAATACTCTGACATCAGTAATAGTCTGACAGCAGTAATAGTATGACATCAGTAATAGTTTGACATCAGTAACAGTCTGACATCAGTAATACTCTGACATCAGTAATAGTCTGACAGCAGTAATAGTATGACATCAGTAATAGTTTGACATCAGTAATAGTCTGACATCAGTAATAGTCTGATATCAGTGACAGTCTGACATCAGTAATAGTCTGACATCAGTAATAGTCTGACATCAGTAATAGTCTGATATCAGTGACAGTCTGACATCAGTAATAGTCTGACATCAGTAATAGTCTGACATCAGTAAGAGTCTGACATCAGTAATCGGTAAAATGTTTGAGTATTATTTCCAAAAAAGTACGGCAGCATCTAGAGATACGTGAATTAATTACTGACTCTCAACACGGGTTCACCAAGTGTAAATCATGTCTCACTGATCTTTTATCTTTTTATAGTGCAGTCTAGGAGGCAGCAGGTAAAGGCTTAAACTATGACGTAATATATATAGATTTTGGCAAAGCATTTGAAGGTTAGAAGCACAGGTTATCTTATCAGTCAGATAACAACTTGACAGTCACCACCACCGCGTCCCTGCCGCCCCCACCCCCAACACACACACACACACACGCACACGCACACGCACACGCACACGCACACGCACACACACATACACGCGCACACACGCACACACACACGCACACACGCGCGCGCGCGCACACACACACACACACACACACACACACACACACACACACACACACACACACACACACACACACACACACACACACCAGTAATTAGGTATATGTTATGGACAGGATCACTGTTCAGCACACCCAGTGACAGAAACCACTATACGCCACTGTTTGCATCACACTCCACACTCAATACGTAAACATTTAATGAATAACACAAAATACATAGTTTACCCTTTAGTTACATTTTCTTTACATTATAGTATGTAGAAAATCAGCAGTTGAAGGTTATCTTAGTAAACTCACAATTTGGGTGAAAGCGTGATGCCAAATAAACAGGCAGAAAAAAAGTCAATATTCAATTTCAGTAGAATTAATATGTCACTATTGGATGCTCCGCCCTGCTACACATCACACCATTTGTTTCGGCCTCCCAAGGATAAAAAAATCTAAATTACAGGAAACATACTGTATCTAGATCCTTGAACTGGCAACCATTTCCTCCGTTACTATTTATTTAACTTACCTAACATAACTTTATGTATATAGCTATGAATACAAAAGAAGAACAAACAGCAGCAGCCCTAATAGACCTAACATGATCTGAGCTCATCTGAATCTAACGTAAGCTTAGCCAATCCATCCGTTGTGTGTGTGTGTGTGTGTGTGTGTGTGTGTGTGTGTGTGTGTGTGTGTGTGTGTGTGTGTGTGTGTGTGTGTGTGTGTGTGTTCAGTAGCACATACCAAACACATTAATTAATCACATTACTTTACTGGCCAAAAGATCAAGGTTAGGGAGGAAAGTGTTTGCGTCATAATCATATCAATAAAACTTTTTACATAACTTCCAATAAGAAAACTTGCAGCTACAACATATATATTCTTAATCCATACAGTTTGTTGGAAAGATCATCTCTCAAACGTAATTGGTTAGGAACTCCGTTAGGAACCCTGTGATTGGTGATAGTAGCTAACTGTACAATCGACTTATCCGTAGCCTCACCAAATTACGCGCCTTCCATCCACAGATTAAAACCACTAAATAATTCTCAGGAAGTAAATATAGATATGAACACTAATTATACGAGCTTAGGAATAAACGTGCTTAAGAAAAATTGTGTTATTTTTTGTGTACCAAATCAAACCGTATTGTTTTCCGTAGTTCATTGGTTTCTTCATATTGCGTATACACCAAAAGAAGTAGTAGGGAGCTACCTAGTATTATACCAGGTGTTACCAGACAGTGTGAGTGTAATGTAGTCAGAGGCTGAGAACAGGATTTCTGAAGGGTGTGTGTATGTGTGTGTGTGTGTGTGTGTGTGTGTGTGTGTGTGTGTGTGTGTGTGTGTGTGTGTGTGTGTGTGTGTGTGTGTATGTGTGTGTGTGTGTGTGTGTGTGTGTGTGTGTGTGTGTGTGTGTGTGTGTGTGTGTGTGTGTCTGTCTGTCTGTCTGTCTGTCTGTCTGTCTGTCTGTGTGTGTGTGTGTGTGTGTGTGTGTGTGTGTGTGTGTGTGTGTGTGTGTGTGTGTGTGTGTGTGTGTCGACAGAGACAATAATAATTTTATCGTTCCCACCCGTCAACTTATCGCTTCACATGATAATGTAAGAGTTTCATACAGTGAATTTTTCTATTTAATCTTCACACACACACACACACGCACACGCACACGCTCACACACACGCGCACACACACACACACACACACACACACACACACACACACACACACACACACACACACACACACACACACACGAGGGCATAATCTGCTCCATTTATCTCAGAACAAAAATGTCTCGTTATAGTATCCTAACCTCTTAACAAAAACAATACAGTAAACAAAATTGCTGCATTCTTTCTAAACAATAAAACCTCAAAAAATACCCGATTGCTGAAAAAAAAATTTACTACATATCAGCACACACGCACGGGGCAACACTAGGCTCACTCAGGCAGCAGCAGTCTTAACCAACTTGAACCGCCGCTGCAAACAGGTCTACGAAATGAAAGTCATGCTGCTTGCTTAATCCAAAAAGGTAGGATGGGAGGAGAAAAAAAGAATAAGTCTTCCTTGCGCACAACTCACAACATCCAGCTACTCCTACACTGCTCACTTGCACATGTTTCGTTATGGCTGATTTGTTATAGAATAAAGTAGAGGTACACATGAAAGAGAGAGAGAGAGAGAGAGAGAGAGAGAGAGAGAGAGAGAGAGAGAGAGAGAGAGAGAGAGAGAGAGAGAGAGAGAGAGAGAGAGAGAGAGAGAGAGAGAGAGAGAGAGAGAGAGAGAGAGAGAGAGAGAGATTAACATGCCTGTAGGAGGAGGAGGAGGTGATGGAGGTGAAAAAAAAAGAGGAAAACGAGGAAGAGGAAGGAGAGAGAGAGAACGAGGAAATGTAGATAAGGAAAATATTGGTAAAAAAAAAAAAAGAGGAATGGAAGGAGAACAACGAGAAGGGGGAAAATAAGGGGAAGAGGAGGAGAAGGAAAAGAATGGGGAGGAAGAGGAGGCAAAGGTAAAACGAGGAAATGGAGGCGGATAATGTTGGATAAGGAACGTAACTTGAAGAAAAAACAAATACATTAATATTAACATTGAAACTTCGTGGGATATTGCATATAAAAAACAAAGAAATAAAGAAAAAAAAAACATGCAAACACGGAAATAATATATACAAACAAGTTTCAACGCTCGACTAGAATCCTGAAAAACAGGTACTGGCCTTTTCCTCCTCTTCTTCCTCTTCCTCATCTTCCTCCTCTTCCTCCTCTTCCTCCTCCTTGTCATTTTCCAACTTATTGCTTCTTGTACATTATTATTGCGATTATTAATATTATATTTATGTTATTACTCATGTCTACCTCCATTTAGGCCTCTTCCTCCTTTTCATCTTCCATTTCTTCCTGCTCCTCAGCCTCCTTCTCCTCCTCCCCATTCCCTTTTTAAATTTTCATTATTATTATTATTATTATTATTATTATTATTATTATTATTATTATTATCATTATTTCAAACTGCGAGCGAAGCGAGAAGTTCGGAAGTTACGAAACGACCCATCCAAAATTTGTCTGTCTGTCTGTTTCTCTGTCTGTCTTCTATCTCCTCTTAGACCACTGGAGTCTCACTGTAAAAAGATAAAATAGTGGTCTCCGTGCCCAGTGGTGAAGTCCTCGCATAACAGATACAATGGCACGTGTTCGAACCCAGCTCTGTATTGTCTTGCTGTATGTTCGTAATCCCTTCAGGGAATACTACCTTGCCTTTTCTATGATTCTAGGACCAAAGTACATATGGAAATTGTTCGTATGCATAAAGTTCGTTACACAATTGTTCGTAAGCAAATGTTCGTAAGGGATAAAGTACGTTTGAAAAAAGTACGTAACAAAAAGTTCGTATGCAGATGTTCGTATGGTACGTATGTACCTATGTAAAATATTCATAACGACCTAACCTAACCTGACGAACCTAACTCCTAACTCCTAACGCGACGAACATTTTTCTAACGAACATTGGCACGACGAACATTTAACCTTACGATTTTTTTTCCATTACGAATTTTTTCCATTACGAACTTTTGACATGACGAACTTTATACCCTACATACTTTATCCTGACGTACTTTAGGCAAACGAACTTTATTATCTTACGAATTATTGCCATACGAACTTTTTTCTATACGAAATTTTGTCCGGAACCCTTTTTCTATGGATTAAAAAAAAAAAAAAAAAGGTAGGTCAATTGGCCACGTGCAGCGCCATTATTTGCTTATAATCTCTTCTCTCTCTCTCTCTCTCTCTCTCTCTCTCTCTTCTCTCTCTCTCTCTCTCTCTCTCTCTCTCTCTCTCTCTCTCTCTCTCTCTCTCTCTCTCTCTCTCTCTCTCTCTCTCTCTCTCCAAAAATAAAAAATGTTGTCTGGGAACCAACATTATCGTCCCTTTCCATGAGAATACGTCTCCCACTTTGTTTTTCTAGATATAAAGTTTATTATTATACTCAAAATTTCTGAAGAAACAAATTGTAGGTTTATTAGGGTATGTTAGCAACTTCTTAATAACAACAAGCATTGAAACCGTATAGAATTTTTATCAACATAACCCCTTATCCTAGAGCTAGATTCCAGTACATTTTGAAAGGTCAAGGTCAAATGAAGAGTCAAGAAAAATTAAAAGTCGTAGTTAACATTCCTATTGAACGTTTAGTTATCTTGGGAGCCACTTTCAGTGCGCTCAATAAATCTTAACTTAAAAAAAATAATTATCCACTCAAATAAATTTTTCAATGTTAAAGTCAAAGGTTTAAAGTCATGAAAAAAATAACATATATTAGGGGGGGGCGGCAGGGGCGGAACCACTTGTGTCTAAGGATGTGCCCCAAAGTCATGAAAAAATAACATATATTAGCGGCAGGGGCGGAACCACTTGTGGTCTAAGGAGTGCCCCTGTCATTATCATTATTACTACTATTATTATTATTATTATTATTATTATTATTATTATTATTATTATTATGATC
>JAXIVD010011843.1:7500-10523 GCA_036785275.1 Cancer borealis
CTTTTTTTTAATCCATCTTTCTTCCCCTCTCTTTCTCCTCCTCCTCCTCCTCCTCCTCCTCCTCCTCCTCCTCCTCCTCCCCTCCTCCTCCTCCCTCCTTCCTCCTCCTCCTTCCTTTCCTCCATCTCTCTTCCCACAGTCTTTATTGCTGTTTATGTCTCCTTCCTTCATCTCCTACGTTTGCTCCTTATCTTTATCCTTATTCCTTCCTTCCTTCCTTCCTTCCTTCCTTCCTTCCTTCCTTCCTTCCTTCTTTATTTCTCTTCCATATTAATTTTTCTCTTCTTTTTTTTTTTTCTTCTTTTCTTTCTTTCATGTTTTTATTTATTTTCTTTTTTTCCTCTTCCTCCTCTTCCTCCTCTTTCTTCTTTCTCCCTTTTGTTTCTTTCATCTCTCTCTCTCTCTCTCTCTCTCTCTCTCTCTCTCTCTCTCTCTCTCTCTCTCTCTCTCTCTCTCTCTCTCTCTCTCTCTCTCTCTCTCTCTCTCTTCCTTCATTCTTTTCCTTTTCTTTCCTCTTCCTTCTCCTCCTCTTCTGCTGCTTTGACCTTCCTCCTTCTCTCCAGGGAGCGAAGAAGGAAGGAAGGAAGAGAAGAAGGAAGAGAAGAAGGAGGAATGAAGGAAGGAGGAAAAACTGGAAGGATAATAAACAATATTTTCTCCCTTATCTTCTTGGCTAACGTATACTCTCTCTCTCTCTCTCTCTCTCTCTCTCTCTCTCTCTCTCTCTCTCTCTCTCTCTCTCTCTCTCTCTCTCTCTCTCTCTCTCTCTCTCTCTCTTCATTTTTTCTTTTTTTCTCATTTCCCTTCAGTCATTGTGTCAACGCAGCTATTCTCATTCAGAAAGAGAGAGAGAGAGAGAGAGAGAGAGAGAGAGAGAGAGAGAGAGAGAGAGAGAGAGAGAGAGAGAGTAGGCTGACTCAATCACTGGGAGTGGGGATATCATTGGTTATCATTGCCACACCTGAGGGGGAGGAGGAGGAGGAGGAGGAGGAAGAGGAGGAGGAGGAGGAGGAGGAGGAGGAAGAGGAGGAGGAAGGAAGGAAGAGGAGGGATTAAGGAGGAAGGAGGGAGGGATGGATTAGTGGAAGGAAAATGAGAAGAAGAGGAGGAGGAGGAGGAGGTAAAGGAGGTGGGTGGAGGGGAGTGTTGGAGGGAAGGTAGGGAAGGAGGGGTATATGGGAGGGAAAGGGGGGGTGGGGGGGTAATGGGGGTTAGGGTTTAAAGGGGAGGGAGATTAGAGTGGTATTAGTCTTAACATTAATTGTGTATCATTAATTTCTTTTCATAATGAGCCTCTCTCTCTCTCTCTCTCTCTCTCTCTCTCTCTCTCTCTCTCTCTCTCTCTCTCTCTCTCTCTCTCTCTCTCTCTCGATGTCTTTTCTCATATTTTGGCGCATTTTTTCAGTGCTTTTTGTGTGTGTGTGAGAGAGAGAGAGAGAGAGAGAGAGAGAGAGAGAGAGAGAGAGAGAGAGAGAGAGAGAGAGAGAGAGGAGCACACAACCCTCCCTTCCCTTCAGTATTTGACATTTATTTTACTTAATTTGAAGGCTGGAAAGTCTCTCTCGCTGTCCTGTCCGTTCCTTTATTTATATTTATTGGACTATTGATGTATGTTATCTATCCTTATCTATCTGTATCTATGTCTGTATGTCCTTGTTTATCTATCTAAGTACTCATATAGCTACTCTTGTTTATGTGTGTGTGTGCGTCTGTGTGTGTGTATATATATAGACACACACACACACATACACACACAGTCATTGGTGTTGTGTGTTGTGGAAGGACTTGTATAAAAGCACAAGGACGGGACGGATGGTGGTGGTGGTGGTGGTGGTGGTGGTGGTGGTGGTGGTGGTGGTGGTGGTGGTGGTGGTGGTGGTGGTGGTGGTGGTGGCGGGGTTCGTTCCCTTCACCAAGTTTGTCTGCCATGAAATAAGCAACAAGCAGAACGTTGTGTATTTTTTTATATTGCTTGAATTTTTCTTATTTAATTTCCTGTTTTGTTTCCATTCCTGGGGTGGCCCCGGAAAAACACACACACACACACACACACACACACACACACACACACACACACACACACACACACACACACACACACACACACACACACACACATATGTATAATGTGTATCGGACAAGGCGTCTTTAATTAACATCACCTGAGAGTGCCAGCATTGTGTCAGAGTGTGCCAAATTGTGCTTACTAACTTTTCACTCAACCCTCTACCCGGTGTGTGGTGGTGTGGTGTGTGTGTGTGTGTGTGTGTGTGTGTGTGTGTGTGTGTGTGTGTGTGTGTGTGTGTGTGTGTGTGGTGCGGCGTGTGGTGTGTGGTATGTGGTGTGTTTTGATGCATCTGTTATCTCCATGTACAGTTAGTTTTGTTTCATAATTACATAGTCAGGAAGATATAACTCTCTTCAGTGTTATTATTCAAGCTGATCTTATGTAAGGAGTCTAAGCTGGTCCCAGTCTTGGCTTTAAGCTCCTCCAAACACTGGCTGGTGTAGTGTTTCCCTTGAACTTTGTGACTCCTTGCTGAGTGATTGAGTTAGTGTTCAACTTCACACAACACTCATCAATATTAACACGCCTTTCCTACCTTCTTAAGTGTCATGGATTATCAATATCAACCTCACACAATGTCATTCTTTACATAATAATACTTCTCTTTATATAATGATACAAACTTTTATCCTTATATAATGGTGTAGACTCTTATCTCCTTGTTATTATCTTTATTTGGTTATATCTTATTAACTAAATATACCATAATTTTCACTTTGAGTTCAGTATTACATAAGAACATACGAAAATAAGGAGGCTGTAAAAGGCTAGTTGATTTATAAGAGACAGCTCCTGATTATTGGTTGTAAGTGTATCCTACGTTGCTCTCCTTGCTTCCTACATAAACATAGGATTCATATCTTACTGAGGACCTAATACTTGCAAGAAAATGGTTGTATCCTTACTAATAAGCTAATGCAAGGATGATTACTACTACTACTACTACTACTACTAC
>JAXIVD010011844.1:0-10520 GCA_036785275.1 Cancer borealis
CCTTGTGGAGAAATCGTGGCAACAGGGCAGTGGACGGCGACAAACAAAACAGCTGCGTATGCGTTGTATGTCTGTACATGGTCCTTGCCACCAAGTCTACAGATATAGTTGACTTTGGCTTGCAGCACAATCTTTAGGAACGCCAATTTGACTGCTCGTCAAAGAGGCGAAACCTCCCCAAGGCGGGTCAATGCCACGCACGCAGGTAGATGAGAGAGAGAGAGGAGGTACGTGAAACGCTGCTACGTACTACTTACTACTCTGCCGGTGGTAACAAAGCCGATGTAGTTGGATTTGATATCCGACCCTCGTGTAGGATGAGAGGTGGGCAGCACATTGAGTGCCGCCGCCGGCAATGTGCGTTCGACTTGTCGATGTATCTGGTATTCTTGCGATTCACATACCGAGACACGCAGCTTGCTGTGCGGGTCTTCATCGACCCACGAGCCGTAGTGATCCAACGTAAGTGTTGTGATTTTTGTCATTACGGCAGTCTCAATTGCCGACTTCAAGACTTCCGCCATCTCTGCCTCGGGAGACGATATGGAGGAAGACGGTAGTATAACTGGGTTTAATTAGATAGTCACAGGTTTGTGAGAAGTACATGTCGTTACCAGCCGGGTGACTACCCCTCCCGACGACGTTAGAGTGACCGCTATCATTCTGGAAACTTTGCCCGATAAAAGTCGGCCAACCTAGCGTACGTCGGGTTGGTTGGAGTACCCGGTGGTGTGAGATGGTCTACCTCTGTCCACAATGGACAGAAGAGAAGAGTGATTGTGGATTCGAGCTGCGCACTGTTGCCTGTTCCTCAGGCCGGGCCGCCAAAAATTGATGCATCGGTCAATTTTTTTTTTTGTTAGGTCGGTACCCGGCCACCCGAATTTTTTGGTTTTGTTGCTGCAAGCATAACACGTTAATGATCCTTCCGCAGGTTCACCTACGGAAACCTTGTTACGACTTTTACTTCCTCTAAATGATCAAGTTTGGACATCTTTCCGTCAGCTCGAGCGCCGAGAGACCCAACCGGCGAACCGAGGGCCCGGCATCCAAGAGCGCCAGTCCGAGAAGGCCTCACTAAATCATTCAATCGGTAGTAAGCGACGGGCGGTGTGTACAAAGGGCAGGGACGATAATCAACGCAAGCTCATGACTTGCGCGTTACTGGGAAATTCCTCGTTCATGGGAGACAATTGCAACACCCAATCCCTATCATAAAGGATTTCACGGGTTACCCGCTCCTCTCGGAGGGGGAGGACACGTTGATCCCTTCAGTGTACGCGCTGCGTGGCCAGTACATCTAAGGGCATCACAGACCTGTTTTGCTCAATCTCGTGCGGCTAGTATTGCCGCTTATCCCTCTAAGAAGAAGCTGCGAACTGGACACCAATTGCTGGAGATCCGTCGACTAGTTAGTAGGCCAGGAGGTCTCGTTCGTTAGTCGGAATTAACCCAGAACAAATCGCTCCACAACTAAGAACGGGCCATGCACCAGCCACCCACACGAATCGAGAAAGAGCTCTCATATCTGTCATCCTTCCGGATGTCTGGGGCCTGGTGAGGTTCCCCGTGTTGAGTCAAATTAAGCCGCAGGCTCCACTCCTGGTGGTGCCCTTCCGTCAATTCCTTTAAGTTTCAGCTTTGCAACCATTACTTCCCCCTGAACCCAAAGACTTTTGGTTTCCCGGGAGCTGCCCGCCGAGGTCATGTGGAATAACGCCGGCGGATCGCTGGTCATCATCGTTTATGGATTAGAACTATGGCTGTATCTGATCGCCTTCGAACCTCTAACTTTCGTTCTTGATTATTGAAAACATCCTTGGCAAATGCTTGCGCAGTATTTCGTCTTGCGACGGTCCAAGAATTTCACCTCTAGCGTCGCAATACGAATGCCCTCCGCCTGTTCCTATTAGTCATTACCTCGGTTCAGAAACCGTCAAAATAGAACCGAGGTCCTATTCCATTATTCCATGCATAGTGCATTCAAGAGCCGTCAGTGTAGGCCTGCTTTGAGCACTCTAATTGTTTTCAAAGTAACACTGCCGCCACGAGGGGACACTCGATGATGAGCACCCCGTGCGAGCCAGCGGGCTGTTGTGGGCTGTTTCGGAGCGTGAGACAGTATCACCGGGCGGTGAACCGTCAGTCCAGAACTGAAATCCAACTACGAGCTTTTTAACCGCAAGCAACTTTAAGATTATCGCTATTGGAGCTGGAATTACCGCGGCTGCTGGCACCAGACTTGCCCTCCAATAGATCCTCGTTAAAGGATTTTAAGTGTACTCATTCCGCATTTGCGAGGGCATCGGATGAGTCTCGCATCGTTATTTTTCGTCACTATACCTCCCCGTGCCGAGGAGTGGGTAATTTGCGTGCTCTGCTGCCTTCCTTAGATGTGGTAGCCGTTTCTCAGGCTCTCCTCTCCTGATCGAACCCTGATCCCCGTTCCCCGTTATAGCCATTGTAGGCGTATAACCTACATTCGAATAGCTGATAAGGCAGAACACTTGAAAGAGGCGGCGCCGGTGCGGAGACCGTGCGCTCTCACGGACAAGTTATTCAGATTCAACAGGTGGGGTGACGGACCGATTCACGAACGGTTTTGAACTAATAAAAGCGCTCTTCCCTTGCGGTCAGAGTCGTGGTGCATGTATTAGCTCTAGAATTACCACAGTTATCCAAGTAAGTGTGGGTACAGATCCAATGAATCATAGCTGATTTAATGAGCCATTCGCGGTTTCGCCTTAAATCGGCTTGGTACTTAGACATGCATGGCTTAATCTTTGAGACAAGCATATGACTACTGGCAGGATCAACCAGGTAGCTATGTTACATCAAAACTTTTTGATTGAAATGTTTAGTAATAGCGCTAAGCGTCCATTGGCAGCATTGGCCGCCGTACGCCGCGGTCCCTTCTCTTTAAGGGGGAAAATGGAAATAACCTTCGTTACACCATTCAAGTGTGTGCCCTTCTCTCTAAGGGGGAATGGAAATAACGTACGTTACACCATTCTAGTAGTCCCTTCTCTCTAAGGGTATATGGATATGAGAGCGTAGCGGTTACACCATTCAAGCGTCCCTTCTCTCAAGGGGGGAATGGAAGATAACGTACGTTACACCATCCAAGTTTTGTGAGTAGTAGTTGTAAGCTGCTGGAAACTTTTGTATAACCCGTCTTTGCTCACGAAATGAAACAAAAGTGTGCTTCGTTCCAAATGATCCGTATCGTTAGAAGCTGCGTCAGTGTAAGAGATGTTAAAGTGATGATTCTTTAACCTACGGGATGAGTTATCGCACGGGGTAGTGGAGTAACCATCACAATAGTAAGAGGGGGTCGCTGCATTGAAGGCTCCCCGCTTTAGCTAAAACACCAATATCATCATGTGCGCCGCCACGAGGAGCCACAGCTAATGCCGTGGAGCTTCTCTTCCAAAAAGGAGAGGGGGTGTTGCATGAGACAGTCGTAAAAGTCTTGCACGCAGAATATGTGGGTGTTTCATATGTATACGTATATATTATAGAATATAATATAAGTTGTGCGTGGCCTTTGCTCTCTCTAGCAGTGTTTTACGCCACCACGTTAACGACGCTCGATGTGCCAATTGTCGTCACCAGTGCATCTCAATCACTAACCGCCACCCTTAGTATATAGGCCTCGGTACCTTTCTTAGAATTATTTAGGATAGAGAGAACAAGTGTGTTAGGACTTGATGACTGACGCACGTATGCAGCATTCAGCGTTGAGGGACGAGGCACTGAGGCTTGATCCAGCAACCTCGCGCTCCCTACTATATTTTTCAGGTCGAATCGCGTGTTAGTCTTCCTGGGGTAGCGGCTACCTTTACCGCGCCCAAGCTTGGTGCAGCATGAAAGAGAGCGGGCGATATGGCCCGCGCGCTCCACATTGGAAATTTTAAGCCACTTTGGGCCCCGCTCGGCCCGTTCTCTGTGTCCAAAACCAGCCCCGGCTCCGCCGGCAACTCCACCGCGCTGGTAGCGCGGGAGACCGATTCTCCTCACTGGCAACATCCATCCCGCGCTCACCCATCGCCTACCGAGCATGTCCCGTCTTCCTAGCCCGGGAGGAAACATTTTCTCCTACTCTCTCTCGTCACTCCTTGCTGTCTCCACGTTGGGCCACGGGAGAGCGGGGCGGCTCGCTTATATATTCCCTCTCGTCACTCCTTGCTGTCCCCCACGTTGGCAGCGCGGGAGAGCGGGACGGCTCGCTATACACTCATCTCTCGTCACTCCTTGCCGTCTCCACGTTGGCAGCGCGGGGAGAGCGGGACGGCTCACTATACACTCTCTCTCGTCACTCCTTGCCGTCTCCTACGTTGCTGCGCGGGGAAGAGCGGGACGGCTCACTATACACTCTCTCTCGTCACTCCTTGCCGTCTCCACGTTGGCAGCGAGCGGGACGAGCGCGGACGGCTCACTATACACTCTCTCTTCGTACACTCCTTGCCATCTCCACGAGTTGGCAGCGCGGAGAGAGTCGGGACGGCTCGCTATACCCCTCTCTCTCGTCACTCCTTGCTGTCTCCACGTTGGCAGCGCGAGGAGAGCGGGGCGGCTCACTATACACTCTCTCTCCTCGTTCTCTCCTTGCTGTCTCCACGTTGGCAGCGCGAGGAGAGCGGGACGGCTCGCTATACCCTCTCTCTCGTCACTCCTTGCTGTCTCCACGTTGGTTGCAGCGGCTGGGAGAGCAGGGGCGGCTCACTAATACACTCTCTCTCGTCACTCCTTGCTGTCTCCACGTTGGCAGCGCGGGAGAGCGAGGCGGCTCGTTATACACCCACTCTTCGTCACTCCTTGCTGTCCCCACTGTGGCAGGCGCGGGAGATATAGGAGCTCACTATACACACACTCCATTGTTTCTCGTGACTGGTCTCCTCCCCCGTTGGCAGCGCCGGCGGCGGACTGAGAGCGGTATGAGCCACGATAAGTTTCTCGCACCCCGACTGCCTCCTCTGTTCGAGCCCGGGACATTGTTTGTACAAGGTAAACGTAGTAGTATCAAGCTTTACAGTATGTTAATTGTTTTTTTCTGCTGTATACAAGAGGTCTAATGTTTGCCGCCACATTTGCGTATCCGTGGAGATAAAAAAATGGAATTCTTTATCGAATTCCGTACTTTTTTTAAAACCACCCTTCGGATATGCATCTGTTTAGCGTTTTTGTTTGTCCACAAGCCACACATGTTCCTATTTGGACTTATAAAAAGACCGTGTTGTTGTGTTGTTACTAGTGCGTGATTGAATTAGTGTGTTTTGTTTAATGTCTTCTCTATGTATTTGTGTGTGTGACGCTGCTGTGTGTTAGTTAGTTAGTTAGTTAATAAGGCGTGTGAGAGGTGTTCCCGCTCTTACATATCGGGAGGGTTAGTAGTAGTAACTGAATCGATTTCTATGTTCTATTTGTTGAATTGATTTAAATATATATATCTTTTTGTGTGTGTGTGAGGCGCTGTGTTAGTTAAGGCGTGTGAGAGGTGTTCCCGGTGTGTAAGACCGGGAGAGTGAGGGTTGGGGTCGACGTGAGGATGGAGTTGAACAATGTTGCAATATTATCGGTTATTACGGAAGTGTCAGACGTCGGTTAGAAAAATGAAAACAACCATCGTGTAGGTGATAGAATGGTGCATATGATGAGCTACAATTGACAGCTTTATTTCTTTATCTATTAGAATATAATCGAGGTAGAATGAAATAGCGCATAAAGAAATGTTTTGACATGTTGTGCTTCACCACTTCGTAACTCGGTTATATTAGCTTACATTGAATTTCCAATTATTGCTTCGAGTAGTGGAAGGCTTGCTGATGGCTACGGTATGTAACACATGGTGGTGGAAAAAATAATGAGTGGTTTAAATGGTCGTTAAATTCGAATCCTTGAAAACCCGCCTTGGACGGTTTTCTTGTAGATTTGACAGTATTTTTTTATCTGCCTTTTTAACCAACTACAATATTTTATATCAGTTGTTATGGTACATCATACTGATCGTCAATGAGTGCAGATTATGAACCTGGATTTGAAAATACAATACGAGCTTAATAAATGTGAGAAACAGCGAGTTGAAGGAGAACATTTGAAAAAATTCTTTATGCGCTATTTTTTTTTCCTTCAATTATTTTGTAGCAAATGTCGTTTTAATGTTATTTTTTTTATTTCATCATGTGCATCATTGTATGACGAAGACGATGGTATACTCAGTTTTTCTTAGTGATATCTGGTAGTCTGGTAATATTTGGTAAGACTACAACATTTCTAATCACGGCCAGATTGTGAGTCTCTTAGCGACAAGGCTCGCCTCTCCCGCAGTTTTCTTCCGTCAAGGTGGTAACTAGCCGTTAAGCAATGTATGGGGATACCATCTCGCACTATAACTGCGGGAGAGGCTCTGAGTGAACAAGGTTACCTACCTCTAGCAACTGTAACGGATAGTAAGTCCTTCCCGTACTAAACTTGGAGGAGACGGCGCGGGACAATGTTTCACCGCCTGCTGCATTGAGACTGCGGGAGAGCTCTGAGTGAACAAGGTTACCTACCTCTAGCAACTGTAACGGATAGTAAGTCCTTCCCGTACTAAACTTGGAGGAGGCGGCGCCGGACAATGTTTCACCGCCTGCTGCATTGAGACTGCGGGAGAGCTCTGAGTGAACAAGGTTACCTACCTCTAGCAACTGTAACGGATAGTAAGTCCTTGCCGTACTAAACTTGGAAGGAGGCGGCGCGGGACAATGTTTCACCGCCTGCTGCATTGAGACTGCGGGAGAGGCTCTGAGTGAACAAGGTTACCTAACCTCTAGCAACTGTAACGGATAGTAAGTCCTTGCCGTACTAAACTTGGAGGAGGCGGCGCGGGACAATGTTTCACCGCCTGCTGCATTGAGACTGCGGGAGAGCTCTGAGTGAACAAGGTTACCTACCTCTAGCAACTGTAACGGATAGTAAGTCCTTGCCGTACTAAACTTGGAGGAGGCGGCGCCGGACAATGTTTCACCGCCTGCTGCATTGAGACTGCGGGAGAGGCTCTGAGTGAACAAGGTTACTTACCTCTAGCAACTGTAACGGATAGTAAGTCCTTGCCGTACTAAACTTGGAGGAGGCGGCGCGGGACAATGTTTCACCGCCTGCTGCATTGAGACTGCGGGAGAGGCTCTGAGTGAACAAGGTTACCTAACCTCTAGCAACTGTAACGGATAGTAAGTCCTTACCGTACTAAACTTGGAGGAGGCGGCGCGGGACAATGTTTCACCGCCTGCTGCATTGAGACTGCGGGAGAGCTCTGAGTGAACAAGGTTACCTACCTCTAGCAACTGTAACGGATAGTAAGTCCTTCCCGTACTAAAATTGGAGGAGGCGGCGCGACGCGAGACAAACACAGAGAGAGAAAGAGACAGAGACAGACACAGTGAGAGAAAGAGACAGAAAGAAAGAGAAAGAAACAGACACAGAGAGAGAAAGAGACAGAGACAGACACAGTGAGAGAAAGAGACAGAAAGAAAGAGAAAGAAACAGACACAGAGAGAGAAAGAGACAGAGACAGACACAGTGAGAGAAAGAGACAGAAAGAAAGAGAAAGAAACAGACACAGAGAGAGAAAGAGACAGAGAGAGAAAGAGACAGAGACAGAGACAGACACAGTGAGAGAAAGAGACAGAAAGAAAGAGAAAGAGACAGACACAGTGAGAGAAAGAGACAGAAAGAAAGAGAAAGAGACAGACACAGAGAGAGAAAGAGACAGAGAGAGAAAGAGACAGAGAAAGAAAGAGACAGAGAAAGAGACAGACACAGTGAGAGAAAGAGACAGACACAGTGAGAGAAAGAGACAGAAAGAAAGAGAAAGAGACAGACACAGAGAGAGAAAGAGACAGAGAGAGAAAGAGACAGAGAGAGAAAGAGAAAGAGACAGAGAGAGACAGACACAGAGAGAGAAAGAGACAGAGACAGAGACAGACACAGAGAGAGAAAGAGACAGAGAGAGAAAGAGAAAGAGAAAGAGAAAGAGAAAGAGACAGAGAGAGAAAGAGACAGAGATAGACACAGAGAGAGAAAGAGACAGAGACAGGGAGAGAAAGAGACAGAGAAAGAGACAGAGATAGACACAGAGAGAGACAGAGATAGACACAGAGAGAGAAAGAGACAGACACAGAGAGAGAAAGAGACAGAGAAAGAGAGAGAGACAGGGAGAGAAAGAGACAGAGATAGACACAGAGAGAGAAAGAGACAGGGAGAGAAAGAGACAGAGATAGACACAGAGAGAGAAAGAGACAGGGAGAGAAAGAGACAGAGATAGACACAGAGAGAGAAAGAGACAGGGAGAGAAAGAGACAGAGATAGACACAGAGAGAGAAAGAGACAGGGAGAGAAAGAGACAGGGAGAGAAAGAGACAGAGATAGACACAGAGAGAGAAAGAGACAGACACAGAGAGAGAAAGAGACAGAGAAAGAAAGAGACAGAGAAAGAGAGAGAGAAAGAGACAGAGACAGGGAGAGAAAGAGAGAGAAAGAGACAGAGATAGACACAGAGAGAGAGAGAAAGAGACAGAGACAGACACAGAGAGAGAAAGAGAAAGAAAGAGACAGAGATAGACACAGAGAGAGAAAGAGACAGAGACAGACACAGAGAGAGAAAGAGACAGAGAAAGAAAGAGACAGAGACAGGGAGAGAAAGAGACAGAGAGAGAGAAAGAGACAGAGAAAGAGACAGAGAGAGAGAAAGAGACAGAGAGAGAAAGAGAAAGAGACAGAGAGAGAGAGAGAAAGAGACAGAGAAAGAGACAGAGACAGACACAGAGAAAGAGACAGAGACAGACACAGAGAGAGAAAGAGACAGACACAGAGAGAGAAAGAGACAGACACTTTCCTAGCCTGTCTCACCACATATCCGTAATGAACCTAGACTATCTCACCGGGCCAGGTGAAACTACCTAAAACAAGCAACTATGTGCTGGAGCCCACGAGTGAAAATTATTAATGCTACCATGTATTTGTGTTAGTATTTAAGATAGAACGTTGATATTCTTAGTGCAAATAGAGTAGGCTGCGAGCTTGTAAATGCTACAAACAGATTTTCTTAATGAGCCTTAGTTTGGAAATTTTTTATTGCGTACTTGTAGAAGAAAAGTAATGTATTCCCTTAGCGGGTGGGATGTGTTTAGTGGCGTAAAATATATATGGTGAAATGTAATTATATTTTTTTTCTTCAAATTTAAATATCTCGAGAAGTAAAGCCCAAGAAGATTTTCTTTTAATACCAGTAGAAAGGCCTTGTAATGATTTACCGTCAGTATACGTGGAGGATTTCTATAGTCTCAAGACTGTCTGACGTGTTAGTTTTGCGACTTGAGGTTACTTTTGTGATACTTTTCGATGATACGTTTAAGTTCGACACTTGTTTTTGAGTGCAACTGCACAAGACTCTGACGTGTTATTTTTCGATGATACGTTCAAGTTCGACAGTTACTTTTGTGTACAACTGCACACAAGACCGTCTTGAGGTTACTTTCGGATGTTACGTTGCGTGACGAAACCTCTATATTCTTTTTACGGTGCAGTCTTAGCGAATGACAGTGAGGATGCTGTTCTATAGATAAGGGTGTGTAGTAATGTAAATATGGGTTTGCCGGGAGGATTTCGCCATCGGGATGCGTGACAAAATCTTTTTAGCCTTGTTAGGGAGGCAGAAGTGCAAGCGGTTCGTAGCGAGAGTACTGCTGCTGTTCTGTTGATTTGAGTGTGGAAAGATATAAATAAATAAATCTTGGTTTTTGGTGTCACCTCTGAAACTAAGTTAATCCAAATATATTTTACAAGGATATTACGTACTGAACACCAATATCATATTCATTACGCTTTTAATGTGGAAACGAGAATTGAACCTAATGCTATAAGTGGGAAATTGTAGTCTTCGTTTTCGCTGCTACTTTGAGAGAATGGATCCAAGTATGTCCTCAAGATTTATATACGGTATGATGTTTGCTATTTAAGTGACTAATAGCTACCCCCGCCGATTACCCGCGCTTGTAGAGTCATAGCTACCCCCGCCGTTTACCGGCGCTTGGTCTGGTGCAATCGTCTATAGTTGTAAAGTATATCAGAAATAATGTTAGCAAGTCAAAAAATTTAACAGAAAATTTACAAGTCCAAAATAGAAACATGTCTGTCTTGTGGAAACGAGAATTGAACCTAATGCTATAAGTGGGAAATTGTAGTCTTCGTTTTCGCTGCTACCTTGAGAGAATGGATCCAAGTATGTCCTCAAGATTTATATACGGTATGATGTTTGCTATTTAAGTGACTAATAGCTACCCCCGCCGATTACCCGCGCTTGTAGAGTCATAGCTCTACCCCCGGCGCTTGGTCTGGTGCAATCGTCTATAGTTGTAAAGTATATCAGAAATAATGTTAGCAAGTCAAAAAATTATGCAGAAAATTTACAAGTCCAAAATAGAAACATGTCTGTCTTGTTTTTATACACCTTCATGAAAATAGAAACCAACAGCCACTGC
>JAXIVD010011845.1:0-5000 GCA_036785275.1 Cancer borealis
CACACACACACACACACACACACACACACACGCACACGCACACGCACACGCACACACACACACAGTCCATAAAATCTAAACTCAAATAAACGAAAAATCAAGAATGCAAAGGTTCATTGCAAAACACGATACAGAAAAAGTGAAAAAATAAAAGAGAGGAAAGAGAAGTAACAACAATAACTAGAAAAGAGTAAACAAAAAAAGATTAAAAAAAAACTAATGAAGATAATTAAACCATCTCGATTCTCAGGTAACCTACTAATGAACTCATCATTATCTGTTCAACACCTGGTAGTGATGGAAGAGGGGAGGAGGAGGGCAACAGAAGGGTAGGGGGAGAAGGAATTAATGGGAGGGCGAAGGATTAATGGAGAAACTAATTAATCCTGACAGAATCACAAAGGATTACTTAAACGACATTAATTGCATAGAGCGAACAAAGTGTTAATTTCTGTCTTTGTTTATATGCAGATTTCTACTTAATGCGAACGCTAAGCCGTGGGAAATGGTGTTGATAAGGAGAGAGAGAGAGAGAAGAGAGAGAGAGAGAGAGAGAGAGAGAGAGAGAGAGAGAGAGAGAGAGAGAGAGAGAGAGACAGAAGAGAGAGAGAGAGAGAGAGAGAGAGAGAGAGAGAGAGAGAGAGAGAGAGAGAGAGAGAGAGAGAGAGAGAGAGAGAGAGAGAGAGAGAGAGAGAGAGAACAAGGGAGAGCTCACAATATCCACATCAAATCATCGCTTTCCAATACTTAACAAGAATATACATAGAAGTCGATGAGGCACACACACACACACACACACACACACACACACACACACACACACACACACACACACACACACACACACACACACACTCAAACATAATGAAAAAAATAATAAAACAGGAAAAATAAAAAGAAAAATAAATTATATACAAAAATATATATAACAGCACAGTACAGTAGAACCCCTCGCTATAAATAATTCTGGGGCGGGGTTACGCGTCCCAATAGATGTGGTTTATGATCCCACGAAAACTCAATTACCAAGCGAATAAAACAGAAACTCTAAACAAAACCCAGCAGAGTATCGCGGTTTTGATATTTGAGATTTGCGTTCAAAGTTAAAATTGAAAATGGGGAAAACAAAAATGGTTGTGTATATGTATATGTATATGTATATGTATGTATGTGTATGTATGTGTGTGTATCAAATTATAACATTCATATCAATTACCTCCATGCAAATCAAGCCACGCAATCACTAATTGCACGTAAGCCAGGCACGTGCGGTTTCATCTGTTTTGCATATTCTTATTAAGCTGATCAGTTTCCAATACACGGCGAAAAATGGTACGCGGAGGAGAGAGGGAGAGGGAGAAGAAACATAATCCACACCCTGAAAGAAAATAAACCAACTCTCTCTCTCTCTCTCTCTCTCCTCTCTCTCTCTCTCTCTCTCTCTCTCTCTCTCTCTCTCTCTCTCTCTCTCTCTCTCTCTCTCTATCTCTCTCTCTCAAAAATAGTCTGTTTATACCTGTACTTAATGAGGATAACGAAGGTAAGCAGGAGGAGGATGAGGAGGAATAATAGAAGAGGAATAACGAGAAGGAGAGAGGAAAGGAGAATAAGGATAAAAATAAAGACATGTGTGTGTGTGTGTGTGTGTGTGTGTGTGTGTGTGTGTGTGTGTGTGTGTGTGTGTGTGTGTGTGTGTGTGTGTGTGTGTGTGTGTGTGTTCATTTAAGCATAAAAACACGGTATTAAGGTAAAAAATATTGACTAATAACTTTAATTTTGGTAATATCATCCCACTAATTGAAAAGTTCCCTTCCCCCCACTTAAAAAAGACAAAAAATAATGCCATGTGTTTCTATATATGAAGTGCTTCGTATCACGCGTATTTCTATCATAAATATAAAGAAAAATGCCGAAATATAAAGAAAAAGGCCGAAATATAAAGAAAAATGCAGAGATATAAAAGAAAAAGGCCGATATATAAAGAAAAATGCAGTACAAGGTAAGTATGTACAAGTGTAATCTGTAGTTTTTTCCTTTCTTTTGTACTACGTTTTGAAATTACTTTAAAAATGTATATAAAAAAAATATAAACGGCTTACGAGCAGACAGCTTTTTTTCTATTTTTTTTTCATTTAGGGATTTTTGGTTTCATTGCATGTTGGTCGTATTGTTATAAAACGTAACGATACTTTTTTGGGGTCAGTTGTAATTGGCTATTCAGGGTATGAAAATTTCACCCACTTGTCACTTATTGCACAATTGTACCGGGATAGGTAAACACCATACCTGTGCAATTTCAACACATTCAGGTAAAAAAACTAACTAAATTAAACATATAAAAAAAAAAACACTAGCAAGTAAGGCGATCAAAAATAATTAAATAAAAAACTAAATCCAAATATATAGTAAGGTCAAAACACACAACCATTACCTGAACTATCATCTGTATGTACCTACTAATTAATTACCAAGCAAGCCACATTTCCACACTCCTGATCTACCTGGTGAGTGTGTGTCACCTGAGACAGATCCTTGGTTACCTGTTGTCCTGTTAATTATTCCTTCACCTGGCTACGATTACCTAAGTTACCTGGATAAACACACCTGGTCTTACCCTTCAAAACATTATGGATGAAAAAGAGATAAAAAAGAGAGATAATGAAGCAGGATTGATGTGGAGGAAGGAAAGATGCTGTGTAGAGAGAGGAGTAAATACAGGGAGAAGAAAGGGATGGAGATGAGTTGGGGGACGAAGGAGGAAAACAGGAGGAAGGGAAAGCAAGGAAAGGAAGGAGGGAGGGAAGGGAGGCAGGGAGGGAGTGAGGGAGGGAAGTGATGGAGTGAAATGGCAGAGATAATGCACAGAGGGTTGGGGCGTGCAGGAGGGGAAGAGAGGATGGTAGAGATGGAGACCAGGAAATGTACACACACAGACACCCCCCCCCCCTCCGACACACACACATACACACACTGCTTTCAATTACGTACACAGTCATCCATGAGAGAGGCGCACACGACACAGAAACGACCACGACGAGGACGGAAGGGACGACGAGGACAGACAGTCACAAGTACGACCACGAGGACGAGGACGACGGAGGCAGCTGGACCGTCATCTTTATATGGACGAGGAAAGTTTGACCATTGAGACGAGACAAGGGATGTGGAGGGAGACAATCTTCCCTCTCCGCCCTCTTCCTTCTTCCTCCTCCTCCTCCTCCTCCTCCTCCTCCTCCTCCTCCTCCTCCTCCTCCTCCTCCTCCTCCTCCTCCTCCTCCTCCTCCTCCTCCTCCTCCTCCTCCTCCGTTCCTCCCCTGCACGCTATCTTTCCTCCGTTATTGCTTGCCAAGGGGAATTACGGGAATATATTAAATGGTGAAACTTTATTACGAGATTATTTTATTTTGCATACTGTTACGGGACGGAGCTGTGCTTGCTGCTGCTGCTGCTGCTGCTGCTGCGAAGGGCTACAGCTGTGTGTGACGGGGAGTGGAAGTGAAGCCTTTGTTGGTATTGGTTTTATCGTTTCTATTATCATTGTTATTATTAACATTATTATTATTGTCATTTTCATTAGTATTATCAATATCATTATAATTTATATTATTATCATTCATTATTTTAGTAGTAGTAGTAGTAGTAGTAGTAGTAGTAGTAGTAGTAGTAGTAGTAGTAGTAGTAGTAGTAGTAGTAGTAGTAGTAGTAATAATAATAGTAGTAGTAGAAGTAGTAATAATAATAGTAGCAATAGCATTAGAAGTCGAAACAGGCAGTTTACAGATAGCAATGAAAGAGCGCCACTCACGACTATATTGTAGAGAGAAAGGGAGAAAAAAGTTAACTGGCTTTGCAGATAAGATTAGTGTTCATTTCCATGTTCCCCTTGGTGGTGACCCTGACGCAGGCACCGAACACACGCACGCACGCACGCACGCACGCACACAACACCAGGGAATACGATAAAATACAAAGGGAATAGTAGCAGAATACTGGATATACTTGCATTGGATAAGGACTGAAATAAATATGCACATAATATATAACTACAGAGAAGACGTGAATATATATAAACGTTTACTCGCCCTGGAAGACTAGAAATTGTTAAAAATAAAAATGAGAATAGAAAATAGAGAATAGACAGAATACTAGGAATACTGGAAATCTTTAAAGGTGGAAATTGATGCACAGTGTTATAATAAACCTGAATAAAGATATAATATACATATACATAATTTTGCTCACTATGGAGGATAAAAAATAGTTTTATGATATACATATATACTCATATATCCATATTTTTTTTTGTAGTTAATGAGCCTGATGGATGGTACTTGCAGCTACAAAAATAAAATGTCGAGGAAAAATCTTGAAATAAAAACATTCGTGGTAGATAAAATACAAAATATAAAATGTGCATATATTACATAGAAAAAGTAAAAATAATAATTAAAAAAACAGTAAAAATAATGATAAACAGGGGTAAACTGAGAGCCACAAAGGATGTGAGTTAATTCTTGTGTTCTTTAATCACACTCTAATCACACTCTAGCGTCAATACCATCAAGGTTTACGTAAGGTTTAAGTCTTAGAAAAGTGAAGGTGAGATGCACTACTAACAACATTTAATAACATTCAGAAAACATATAAAACAGAAAGACTACATTCTTATCGTTTATTTCACGTCATTCGTCAGTTGAATACGCACTTAGAAAAAACTAGAAAAAATAATATATGTTTGTTTGTAATTTGGTTTATAAGTTTTCCGATGCAGCAGCAGTACACGCCAGTATCCCCGCGAATCACCTGTCTTTTAGTTATCAATTGAACAGCACAGAGCAGCAGTGTAACAAGATTATCACCGCCACCAACAATCAACAATCAACACAACACAACATTGGTACACCTGCACTCACACTCACCATTTCATCGGTGCCAATTACGTGTTTTAGCTACAAATTTCTAAAAATGAAAACTGTTCGATGACATTTATTTTCCTCTCT
>JAXIVD010011846.1:0-10519 GCA_036785275.1 Cancer borealis
TGGTTTTACTTTGTTTTTTTTTAATTTCTTCCCTCCTTCCCTACTCCTCTCCCCTTGAAATACCCTTGTAAGACTTTCTTCTCTCCCCTTCTACAATAGGCGAAACATGCATCTCTCTCTCTCTCTCTCTCTCTCTCTCTCTCTCTCTCTCTCTCTCTCTCTCTCTCTCTCTCTCCTCTCTCTCTCTCTCTCTCAGCCAATAAAACACTACAGTGGAAACCCATTTACAAAATATGCGATTCAACTAGGGAAAAAAAACATACCTAAAAAAAATATACAAACGAATAAAAGCAAAACAAAAAAAAATTATCTTCGACCCCCCCCCAAAAAAAAAAAAAAAAAAAAAAAAGTAACGAGAAAGATAAAAGTAACGATACAAAGTGAAAGAGAATGGGAGGTGGAAAAGAAAAAAGAAGAAGAAAAAAGAAAAAGTAAACAAAAGAAATGACCGAAAAGTGACCAAACTGTGGCTGAAACACTGCAAAAAAAGAGTCTCTGTGGCGTGCTGAACGAAGCATTAAGACACACGCGAACACAAGGTCATGAGTAGCTTTCCTGAAGGCCAAGAACAAGAAGAACAGGAGGAGGAGGAGGAGGAGGAGGAGGAGGAGGAGGAGGAGGAGGAGGAGGAGGAGGAGGAGGAGGAGGAGGAGGAGGGAGGAGGAAGAAGAGGAGAAGAGAATAAGAAGCAAGTAAATAAAATAAAACATTCGTGTGAAGTATAGTAGTAAATAGAGGAATGAAGATTAAGTGGAGACGTTAGAAGAAAACAAAAGAAAAACAACAACAACTATTACCACCACCACCACCACCACCACCACCACCACCACCTCTTCACCTGCAACACCATTACTGCCAACGTAAAGCACAGCACTAAAAGTCATGACGTCTTCTTCCCTTGTAACACAGTTGATCCTCACATGCACAGGTGTCATACAAGGTGAGATTTACAACCACTACCTAACGTCACAAAATTAGTAAGTACCTCTTGTCTAACTTGACGCTCACGTGACCTACCTGCCCTCATAGTACAGGTGAATACAGGTGTTTTGCAGGTGTTCTATGGGCACGTGGGTATAATGTAAGTGAAAATCGTAAGGTTAAGGTAAAAGACAAGGTTGTGGTGTGACTATTTTCTGGTTTCTGTTATGTCGTTGTTGGAAATAATAATAAAGTAAGAGGAATAAGGAAGAAAGAAATATTTAACTGATGGCCATAAGCTGTAATTTCTTGTGAGAGAGAGAAAAAAGAGAGAGAGAGAGAGCGAGAGAGCCAATCTTAGCATGACAGCTTGAAAAAAAAGAAACATTTGGTCAGCGAGGACACGTTACCCTCCCGTCTCTCTCTCTCTCTCTCTCTCTCTCTCTCTCTCTCTCTCTCTCTCTCTCTCTCTCTCTCTCTCTCTCTCTCGCGGGAAGAACTAAGGAAGAAGAAAAGTCAGTGTAGTGGTGCAAATCTGACTCACAAATTAAGCCATAATTAAATTTAAGACAACTATGAGGAGCAGGAAGTGTCTCTGTGTGTCCCCTCGGCGTTGTGTGTTTCCCTTCTCACGTCTTCCTTTCTCCTTCCAAATTTGCTTCGTTACCTCAAAGTTTGGCATCGTTTTTTGTCCCCTCCTTCCCATTGAGGCACTTTATGGGTAAGAAAAGAGAAGAAAAGAGAGGAGAAAAGAGAGGAAGGGGGAGAAGATAGGTGAGAGAAAAAGAAATGAGTAAAAGAGCGAGAGCGAGAGCGAGAGAGAGAGAGAGAGATCGAGAGAGAGAGAGAGAGAGAGAGAGAGAGAGAGAGAGAGAGAGAGAGAGAGAGAGAGAGAGAGAGAGAGAGAGAGAGAGCGTGGTTGTGAGCGACTCCCCCGCTAACAAGAGGTGACGTGGTGGTCATTTAGACGTGAAATACTGCCAGGGAAGAGGCGAATCCGACGAGGCAATTTGCTTAATAACTTAATATTGCTGTGAAAACTCTCTCTACTCTCTCTCTCTCTCTCTCTCTCTCTCTCTCTCTCTTGCTGTGCGGAATTTTCTTACTTCTTACTCCTCCTTATCTTTAGGAATATTTTACGAATGATATGTCTTTATTACTGTCATATTTTTTTGGTAATAACATGCATGAATTTCTTTACGTTGGGGGATAGCTTGCTTTCTCTCTCTCTCTCTCTCTCTCTCTCTCTCTCTCTCTCTCTCTCTCTCTCTCTCTCTCTCTCTCTCTCTCGTGTTCTCCCTTCCCTAACAAACGCAAAACAAACATGTCTTTGATGCTCTCCCTCCCCCCCTTCTCCCTTCCTACCCTCCTTTCCTCCCTCCTTCCTCCTATTCCATCTTCTATTCCCTTTCTTCTCTCCTATTCATACTCCCATTTTATCCTTTTTTATTTCATCACTATTATGCTTGTTTATAATCCTCGTTTCTTTTGTGTAAATTTCTTTTCTTTTTCTCTTATTCATATTCTATTATTACCTTACTTTTTTTTTTCTTATTTCCATATTTTTCGAATTTATTTATATATATATATTTTTTCTTTCCTTTCTTCCCAGTAATAATAATAACTGTTGTCTTATCCTGCCATTTCTATGCTTATATATTCCTCTATATTTCTATTCAAATTCTTCTATATCCCTTTCACTTCCCACTGTTCTTTCCTCTTCTCTCCTTCTCTCTCCTCTCCCTTTTTCCTTCTAATCATCGTCAGCATTCTTCCTCCTCTTTCCATTTTCCGCTTCACTCTCCTTTCTCAAAAATCCCTCCCTCCTCCCATAGCCTCCCCTCCCCTCCTTCCTTACCCTCCCTTTACTCCAACCCTCTTCTTCTTCCCCCTCTATATTATTTTTACTTCCCTATGCACTTGTATTTCTCTTCTACCATTCTCTTCACCTCATTTTTACTACCATATCTATTCTCCAAACATCTTTTATCTCCTCCTATCTATCCCTTATCAACTATTCCTCCTTTCTATCCCTATCATATCTATATACCCATACCTATATCCTACCTTATCTTATTACACTTTTCTTCACCAATATCGCTCCTATGCCTTCCCTCCCTTGCTGTACTCTTCACCTTGCTGGGGAAGAGAGGGGGAGAGGGGGAGGAGAGGGGGGAGGGATACAAAATTTAGCTGTCAGGTGGTACCGTGAGAGGTTGTCGTAATTCTACACCCGCTACACAATTTCGGGTGAGGCCAGGTGTTGGGTGTGTATTGTATTCAGGTGTATTAGGACAAATGATACACCTTGAATAGTGAGGGGTGTAGGGGGAGGGGTGTAGTGGGAGGGGTGTAGTGGGAGGGGTGTAGTGGGAGGGGTGTAGAGGGAGGGGTGTAGAGGGAGGGGTGTAGAGGGAGGGTGTAGAGGGGAAGGAAGAGTAAGGGATATTTGACCGCTTTATAGAGTGTCACGTGGTCAACCAGGTGTGTGTTCTCTCTCTCTCTCTCTCTCTCTCTCTCTCTCTCTCTCTCTCTCTCTCTCTCTCTCTCTCTCTCTCTCTCTCTCTCTCTCTCTCTCTCTCTCTCTATCCCCGTCTTCGTTAATTGCCTTTTCATCTCCTCTTCCTCCCCAAGTCCCTGTCTTCTCCAGTTATTGCGTGTCTCTTACTTCTAATTTTTCCTTACCTTCCTCGTTCCTTCCTTTCATTTCGTCTCTTCCTCCTTCCCTTCTTCAATTTTCTTCCTATTAACAAGCTTCCCATGTCTTTCCTCTATTGTATTTCTTCATGTTCTTTATACTTTCTTTTTTTTGTTGGTATGTTTCGTGTACACGCATCCACGAAATTATTTATCTATATTACAGTATCGTTTGCTTGCTTATCTTCGTTTATCATCTTCCGCCATTTCCTGTTCCGAATGTTATTATTATTATTTTTTTTTTTAATCTCTTTAGATATGTATCAACGCCTCTGTTGCACACGTGTCTCTGTATACCTGCTAATGTGTTGTTATCGTGTGTGTGTGTGTGTGTGTGTGTGTGTGTGTGTGTGTGTGTGTGTGTGTGTGTGTGTGTGTGTGTGTGTTTACCACCACCACCACCACCACCACCACCACCCCATCTCCCCCTCCCTCCCTTCCCTTTGCGTGTGCACTTTGCCCACTAGAGTCTTTCGTTCATTTCACAGAGGCGTGTGTATTCCACCGTAACACACACACACACACACACACACACACACACACACACACACACACACACACACACTTGCTTACTTGATGTGTACAGCAAGGGAGGGTGAGGAGAGTGATAGGAAGGTAGGAGGGAGCAATGGAGGAAGGGAGGGAGGGAAGGAGGGAGGGAAAGGTTAGTTGGAGGGTAGAGGAGGACAGATGGAAGGAAAGGTAGAAGGGAGCAAGGCAAAGAGAGAGAGAGAGAGAGAGAGAGAGAGAGAGAGAGAGAGAGAGAGAGAGAGAGAGAGAGAGAGAGAGAGAGAGAGAGAGAGAGAGAGAGAGAGAGAGAGAGAGAGAGAGAGAGAGAGAGAGAGAGAGAGAGAGAAAGAGAGAGAGAAACACAAGCAAGTAGTTAGGTGGGGTAGGGAAGTAAACAGGAGGGGATGGAGAGATGGGGGATTAGGGAGTCAGAGGAGGGGAGAGAAGAGGGGAAGGGAGGGGAGTGGGAAGGGAGGGGAAGGAGGGGAAAGGAGGGGTAGTGAGTGTGTTGTCTGCGTCGATCTGTGTTACCTGCTAAACTTCACCAAATTGTGTTGATTGTTACACAGAAGTTCTATTTGTTAACCAGAGATATTCAGGGAAGTGGTGATCAAGGGGGGGAGGGAGAATGGAAGGAAGGAAGATGGGTAGAGAAAGAGAGAGAATGAGAGAGGGAGAGGGAAGAAGGAAAAAGAATAAGAGTGAGGTTATTTAGTTGAAAATTAGTCTGGAAGAGAAAGGAATATTGAGAACAAGGGGAAAAGATAAAGAAAATATGAGCTTATAGGATTGAGGAGGAACGAGGGAAATGGATTGAGTGGAAGGAAGGAAGAAAGGAAAGAAGGAAGGAAGGAATTAAAGGACTGAGGGGGAAGGTGATATTAAATTAAAAGCAAAAGGGGAAAAATAATGTAAAAGAAAAGAGGATCACCATTAAGAATTGCATGGAACATAAAGAGTTGAAATAATGTGGAAATAAAGAATAAAATTATAACAGGAAAGAGAAAAATACAAAATCATTAAACCTTCCAAACTAATATACATTCCAAAAGTCTATCCACAATATATTTTTTTTCATATATATAAATAAATATTCCAAACTTTAAAAAAACAACAACACTGAACTAAGTATGAAAAAACACTACAATTTAGAGGCAAAAATATCACACAAATTAGTTTTATGAAGAGTAAAATGAATGAGGTGAAAATGAGGAAAACATATGAAGGTGTGAACAGGAGGAGGAGGAGGAGGAGGAGGAGGAGGAGGAGGAGGAAGAGGTGGATCAAGGTGCCACATTAAGCCTATTGAGCTAAACAAAAAACACACATTCATCATTTAGACTTTTAAGGGTGAGAGAAAAGAGAGAGGGGAAAAAAAACTTCACCCCGACACTTGACACGTCCTCTTCATAAACAGGAGTGAGCCGGTCTGTGTTAGAGGTGGATAGACAGACAGACAGACAGACAGACATACAAACGGACAGACAGACAGGCAGACAGATAGACAGAAAGGGGAAGGGAATACTAGACTGATAGATGGAGAAAAAGATACAATGATAGACAGGTGCTCAGTAAACTTGAATGGATAGAGAGGGAGAAAACAGTCTCTCTCTCTCTCTCTCTCTCTCTCTCTCTCTCTCTCTCTCTCTCTCTCTCTCTCTCTCTCTCTCTCTCCCCGCCTCACACACAAACAAACGAATATATGAAAGAAATGTCAGCTCACCACAACATGAGCAAGAAAAAAATGGTTACTCACACACAAAAACTATTAAAAAGCTTGAAGGAAAAAGCGAAAAAAAAGAGTAAAAAAAATCAAGAAAAAAACCCATTCTACATAAAAAAAAAAATTGATAAACCCATCAATAAACCACTAGTTACATGTACATTTTTTTCATATATATTTTTTTTCTCTCTCTCTAACACACAAGTAAGGTGAAGAAAATAAAAAAATAAAAACAAAAAACACAATCAATAGCAACAGACGAAAAAAAAAAAAAAAAAAAAAAAAAAAAAAAAATAGAGATACTAACTTAATTCTCACACTACCATTACCACCATCTGTGCCGCCACTACTACTACTACTACTACTACTACTACTACTACTACTACTACTACTACTACAACCAATACCACAACCACCACCACCACCATCATTGTCTCCCTGCTTGATGTATCTCCTAATGACTCACTGTCCAGGTATATTGACGCCCAGGTGTACAGAGACATATAATTAACCTGTCCACTTCCTCCCTTGTGACCCTGGGAGAGAAATAGGCATCAGGGACGGAGGGAGGGAGGGACGGAGGGACGGAGGTAGGGAGGAAAAATGTGTGAGTCATGACGAAGGGGGAGAAAGGGAGGGAGGGAGGGGGTGTAAGGGAGAAAGGGAGGCATATATGTAGGGTGTGAGAGGGGGGGAGGGGAGGAGTGGAGGAAAAAGTGACCTGTAGAGAAGGGGAAGTAAAAATGACGTTATGGATGTTGGAGGGAAGGTGTGTGTGTGTGTGTGTGTGTGTGTGTGTGTGTGTGTGTGTGTGTGTGTGTGTGTGTGTGTGTGTGCGTGTGTGTGTGTGTGTGTGTGTGTGTGTGTGAAATGTACCATATACACTAGACAAGTATTGAATCGATTTTTAATAGAGAAAATTCTTTGTTATATATAATTATGTGTACAAAATAAGTATGTAAGAGGGAGGAGCCGCATGTGTGTGTGTGTATATCCAGTATGTGCGTGTAATGGGACACGTACACAAGTTAATAATGAATATCGGATGGCAAAAAAAAATTACAGAAACAAGATTATTATTATACTACATCCGCCATTACGTAACATGCAGTGGTACCAATACGTGTGAATGACAATACAACATGCGAACGATGATAAAAAAAAATTATACCATAAAAAAAGAAAAAAATATATAATTACTACATGAACGATAATATATGAAACATTAATATATTATCTAAAAAAAAAAAATTATATACAGAAATCCTACCCTTGTACATTAACCGGAGTGCCTCTTTTTGCTAAATAAACGTAATATATATAATCAAAATAAAAAAGAAAGCTTAAAAAATATATATAAATGACAAAAAAAAACCGACTAGGCCACTTATGACAAGTCTGGAAAACTCTATGAAGGTGGCAAAGAAATATATCAAAAAAACGCAGAGGCGAGGCGAGGCGGCAAGAAGGGAAGGGAAAGGGGAAAAGGGAAAAAATGGACATGAGAAAAAAAAGTAGGAGATTGAGAGAGGAGGAATGCGACGAAAGGAGCAATCAGGACGGAGGGAAGGAGGGAAGGAGGGAAGGAGGGAAGGAGGGAAGGAAGGCAGACCATCTGGGATAAAAAAGAGAAAAGAGGGTAAGACTCAGAGTGGGAGGGAGGGAGATAAGGAGGGATGGAGGGAGGCACAGGCAGGCAGGGTAACAGAAAGGAAGTTATAACGATGATGTACAAGCAGAGTTTTTAGCGTTAATGGTGCTGTGTGTGACGATAATAATCAGTAAGGAAGAGAGGGAAGTGTTGTAGAAAAGAGGGAGGGATAGAGGAAGAGGAGGAAGGAGGAGGGAGGAGGGAGAGAGGTAAGGACAGAGGGAGGCTGGGACAGTGTGGGAGGAAGGGACACAGGGACGAAAGGAGAGGAGAAGGTTGAGAGAGGAGGGAAGAAGGGAAGAGGAGGAAGGGAAGAGGGGGGGTGGGTGAGTATGGGAGGTTTTTAAGAAGGCGTTCCGGGAGGCTAGTAAAGAGAATAAGAGGGAGTGGAAAAAAAAGAGAGAAGCTAGAGGCGAGACGGAAGAAAAGGGGGAAGGAAGGCGACTTTTTATGACGACTGTAAATGTTAGGAAATTATTATTATTATTATTATTATTATTACTATTACTATTGTTACTATTATTATCCTTATTGTGTAGGTATTAGTGATTGTATTAGTGTTAGTGTTAGGGTTTCGAGAAGGACGAGTAGAAGGACAGTACACAAAAAATAGGAAAAAAACAGAATATTAGGGAAGGAAAATAAGTTTGACGGAAAGTGGGGAAAAATAAACAAAGTCAAACAAACACACATCATTAAAGCAAACCAAACGAGGCAGCAAACAAGGAAAACAAGCAAACAAGTCCTTCGATTACCATTATACCACACACAGACACACACACACACACACCACACACACACACACACACACACACACACACACACACACACACACACACACACACACACAACCCTGCACACCCGCCCCCCATGCACACCTGTGGCCCTGGTAAACACCTGCTAATTATGGTCATATTTACCTGTCCGTAAGCGGATTGAATAGAGCATTAAAGCAGCCTAATTATAATATTTGAGGAGAAGAAGGAGAGTGAAGGAGTGTTATGCTGTAAGAGGGAAGATGAGGAAGGGAAGGCTGGTGGGGTGAGAGGTGGGGGAGGGGAGAGATGAAGGAGAATGAGGGGAAAATAGTGAAAGGTAGACATAGGAGAAACGATTCCTGGAAAGTGTAAGGATTGTAAAGAGGGAGAAGGTGATGTGGAGTGGAGCTTTGTCTGGACTTTGGAGGATGAGGGAGTGGAGTGGAGTGGACGCGAGGGAGTGGTAATGAGAAGTGGATGTCAGGGAGTGGAGGTGAGGAGAGTAGAGTAGAGTAACAAGAAACTATGTTAGAAAATAAACTTTACTACTACTACTAATTTTTTTTTTCCATCCCCCCACCAAAAAATAATATAACGGATTCCTTCGACAATACCTTTTCTAAATACCAATAAATCCCTTTATCTTTTTTTCAGCAAACTATGAAACGTTCAAAATTTTCCAGAGCTATAAAAAAAAAAAAAAAAAAAAAAAAAACTCTGACTTCCCCTCGCCCCTAAAATAGAATTACAAGAAATCCCTTTCCAAAGAACCCATTTCAACACCTACTTTCCCCTCAAATAAAAAGAAATCCCCTCAAACCACCCATTACTACAAGAAAATCCTCCTTAGTCTCCCCTCACCCCTATACCCCCTAAAAAAAATGACTGCACTACCAACTATTCATCCCCTTTAAAAACATCTCCCCCCTCCCCCACCACACGAAAAAGGCCAATTTTCGTGTGCCAACAAGACCTGGATTTAGTGACTGTTTGCCTAATTTGTCAATATAATGGGTGTCTACTGAGACTTATCTATTTCCCGCGAATAATAAATAACACGATGGATAGCATAATGGGTCCTGCGAGACGGGTATTAAGAGCTTCTTCTTAATTACAGGTGAACGAGGCGCAGGGAGAGAGAAAGGGAGGGAGGAAAGGATGGAGGAAAAGGAGGGAGGGTGATGAAATGTGGTATAGGAAAATGGGGTCATGTGAATAAATAAATGGATAAAAGGGAATAGGTGATGATGAAAAATGGGTCAAAGAAGGGGAGAGAAAAATGGGAAAATTAAGAAAAAATGGAGAAAAAGGAAGAGAGAAATAGGGGGAAAAAAAGATAGATAAAAAATAACAGGAAGTGATAAATAAAAACGATGAAGAGAAGTGGAAGAGAACGAAGAGAAGAATAAGTATAATGAAGAGGAAGTGGAGGTTGTGGGAAGATGAAGTGAGAGATAGTGTGAGGAGACAGGGTGATGAGGGTGTAATAAGGGGAGGGAGGGGAAGATGAGGGGGGGAAAGAGGTAGCATAACGAGGGATGAGTAGGTGGAGGGGAAAAAAATGACCTACTGAAGGAAACTGAAGGAAAGATGAATAACGAAAATACACACACACACACACACACACACACACACACACACACACACACACACACTAACACTAACACATACACACGCAAAACATCTACAACCACGGCATCTAACCACCACCACCACCACCACCACCACACACGCCGCCTCGTTCAAGGGTCAATATTTACCCGCCGTGTACCTGGCGGGAGGGTTTGCACAGGTAAGGCCTCAGGTGGTGATTAATGAAAGCAAACACATGCGTGACACCCGGCGGAAGTAGCACACAGGAGGCATGCACTGATTCACTGACACACACACACACACACACACACACACACACACACACACATATATACACACACACACACACACACACACAGACTATTAACATTTGCATCGCTCCCCAGCTAGTAAAAAAAAATCCATGCATGTTGAATTTCGGGATTAAGGAATATCGGATTAATATGGAAAACAACAATAACCAAACTAAAGTCTCACCACCACCACCACCACCATCACCACCACCACCACCACCACACCAGCAATCTACGTGCAACCTTCCTAAAATGCGGTTCTTTGAGAATATGCCTAAGCAAAGGGAAGAGAGAGCAGCCTCCCAGTGGGCACGTTAATTTGACCTCAACAGCGACAGGGAAGGGAGGGATGAAAGCAAGAGAGAGGGGGTGA
>JAXIVD010011847.1:0-10514 GCA_036785275.1 Cancer borealis
CTCCTCTTTCCTTGGCTGTCTTCAGAAAATTTGATCTTTTCCTTTTTCTTTACTTGTGTTATTTGCTTCTTCTTTGTGTTAGTTTTTAAGTCGCGAGGAAACAGTGACAGACGGTGGTGTGAAAGGAAGGAGGGAAGGAAGGAAGGAAGGAAGGAAGAAAAGAAGGAAGGAAGGAAAGAAAGAGGAAGAAAGGAAGGAGGGAAAGAAGGAAGGCAGAAAGGCAGGCAGGAAGGAAAGAAAGAAGGAAAGAAGGAACGAACGAAGATTATTGTGCTCTTCCTGTGGTGGAAAGGAACGTCTCGTCTTGTTTTATGAATTTCCTAGAAAGAGAGAGAGAGAGATAGAGAGAGAGAGAGAGAGAGAGAGAGAGAGAGAGAGAGAGAGAGAGAGAGAGAGAGAGAGAGAGAGAGAGAGAGAGAGAGAGAGAGAGAGAGAGAGAGAGAGAGAGAGAGAGAGAGAGAGAGAGAGAGAGAGAGAGAGAGAGAGAGAGAGAGAGAGAGAGAGAGAGAGAGACAGAGAGAGAGAGAGAGAGAGAGAGAGAGAGAGAGAGAGAGAGAGAGAGAGACGCAGGCAAACCTATGAATACAAGGAGTAAATCAGCGTTTTCGTCACATAAACGATCAGGGAAAGACAATGTGAAACAGAAAGATGGAACTCACTAACTAGTGGACTGATTGATTAACTGACTGATTAACAGACTGACTGAATAAATGAATGAACGATTGTATGACTGATTAATTGAATGAATTATTGATAGATTGACTAATTGATTGACTGAGGTACGAAACAACAAAGGAATGAAATAATTATTTAGTTCTATCATTGTATTTCCTTAAGTTATTTTTCATAAATAAGTGCAGTTTAGGATAAAAAAAAAGGGTACTATAATCTGAAATAAATGTCGTGATCTTTATTTCTTTTTCTATTCATTATCAATAAATGTATTTACTCAACTTAGGAAATTAGTTTGATTCCTGATGAAAATTATAGACTTTTTTTTTCAAACAGCGAAAGGATTTTCTTTTAGCCGTACTGGTATATATTTTCAACCCTTGTTCACTGTAGTCTATTATGGCATAAACAGTTCTCTTTGTAATGTTTGAGAAAAAAATTTTCTTCACTCATTAAATACTTAAATAGATATAATACAACTATGTAAACATTGCTCTCTACTGACTTCATCACTGCTGACGTCTTCTTTTCCTCTTCTCAAAATTCTAAGATGATTATCGTCATCATCATTATAATCATCATCATAATCCGTAATGGCGTGATGGCGGTGGCGGTGGTGTAAGGCATACAATAAGTGTTCTAATTTTTTACGTTTACATTGCTTTATTTAGTTTTCCTACTTCACAGGAAAAATATTTGTCGATTGTCAGTGTGTCATGATGTGCGTGGGTAAGCTAGAGATGTGTGGAGGGCAGGCCATGTGCGTGGGTGTGGGTGGTCGGTGTGGGTGTTGGTGGAGGTGTGGGTGGGGATTGGGGGAGTAGAGGCTCGGGGGTGGGGGGTCGGGGGATTTAAAGTGCATTTTTTTTACGTTAAAAGGTACTGGCTAAGGGACAAAAAAAATACGTTAAAAAATCCCGCTTATCGCCAGACCCTGTAAAGAGGACAGTAGGAGAAATATAAGCGTGCACGCACTCACACACACACACACACACACACACACACACACACACGCACACACACACACACACACACACACACACACACACACACACACACACACACACACACACACACACACACACACACACACACACACACACACACACACACACACACACACACACTCACACACACGCACACACACACACACACACACACACACACACACACACACACACACACACACACACACACACACACACACACACACATACACACACACACACACACACACACACATACACACACACACACACACACACACACACACACACACACACACACACACACACACACACACACACACACACACACACACACACAGTAATTCAGAGTACAGGAAGGGTAAAGAAAAAAAAGAGTCAAGCATATGTGTGTGGTTATTGAAGGTTATAAATATATGAGACACGCTATCCCCCTCCAAGTGACTCCAATGGGGGACTAAATGATTTGTTTTTCTTATAAAGGCCCCGAGAGCATGTTGTAAATGGCCCCGAATTATGAATATTCTGCACACGACTACTACTCTTTGATGACAGACAGACGGACGGACGGACGAACGGACGGACAGACAGACAGACAGACAGACAGACAGACAGACAGACAGACAGACAGACAGACAGACAGACAGACAGACAGACACACACACACACACACACACACACACACACACACACACACACACACACACACACACACACACACACACACACACACACACACACACACACACACACACACACACACACACACACACACACACACACACACACACACACACATTTTGGATGGGGTCGTTTTGTAACTTCCAAACTGGTCGCTTCGCTCGCAGTTTGCAATGAAAATTTCGTACAGAATAATTTCTAAGCACTTTATTTCCTTACACGTTTGGACCAAATGGTGACGTAAAATTTAATCAACGCGTGGGTTGGCTTGGTATTATGTTTCCTTTACTGCACGGAATAAAAGGCTCATCCAGGTTATTCCACTTACTTTCCTCTCATGATCGTGTATTCCAGTTCACTTTAGCGATTACTACGACCTCATCATTTTTTTTTACCATGCTCCCTGTCAACCCTTTTTAGTTTGCCCGTCTGTTGATTCCTAACTGGTCGTCTGTTATCTATTCCTCACATAATAAGATAGCCTGTGCGTTCATTAATTTGGTGATGGACGCAATACCACCATCTTGACTTTCTTCCATAACAGGTGATGCTTTCTTTGTCCAACTTCTCTGTGTTATGCCAGATGATAGTTCTTCAATTCCTCCTCAAGCTTTCCTAAATCTGCTTTCTGACACTTCGTAAAGCCATACGTTCATGATTTCTACTACGGTGACCTATAGAACACGTTAAGTATTCTGCACACCATGTATTACTGACTGTCTCCTCTCACTGATTAACTGACTTGGTCTTTCTCTCTGACTGTACTTGAAGAACTCACTCACTCACTCACTGACTCATTCACTGCCTGACTCTAATGTACTCATTGACCTACTGACTGACTCACTGACTGACTCACTGATTTACTCATTGATTTACTCGTTGACTCACTCACTCACTGACTAATTGACTGACTCACTGACTGACTAATTCAAGGAGGATTGGTCGGTCAAACGTGCCCTCGTCGCTGTCACGCCCCGGAAACACCTGCTGAGTTACTTGATTCCGTGAGTCAGAAGGTGGAGGTTCAAGGAAGCATGTTCATTGGTCCGTCATTCTCCTTCCTCTTTTAGGGGAACGTGTCGCTAAGAGGCATTCCTTTCCGCTCTTTGTCCCTTGGAGGAAATTTTTTTTTCTTTCTTTTTTTATTTTAAAAACCGATACGTCTTATATTTACCTCTTTTGTCTCCCTGTGGAATGAGCATATGTTTGGGTTTTTTTATCTACAGAATTTCGATTTTTCTCCTCTAGTATAATTTGTGTTTCGCTCTGTAGAAGAAATGCTAGTAAATGAATAGTGAAGTAATCGATAAAAAGAAGAAAAGAAGAAACTAAATTCCTAATCCTAAGCTGGCCAGGAGTAAGTCAGGCCAGAGAGCTTTTGCTAAATAACTACAAATCTAGTGTCAATGAACATACAAAGAATACTACGGAAGTTATACACGTGCCATTTTAATTTGTGTTCTTAAAATCTGACGTAGGAATCTGATTGGTTGGGTTTAACGTGTCGGATTTCAGTCCTTTTAGTGTGATTCATATGTTTCCGGTTCGTTCAAGTTTTTTCCTGTTTCAATCATTATCTCCACTGGCAAATAATCATCCGGATTAAAGTTGCCGGAACCTTATATGTCTGTCCGTAATTAGTGGTCTGAACACCGACACACCGGAAACTGCAAGACACATCGCCGGGGAATCGCCACACATCGGTTCATCAGAGTGTGTGGCGGCGCACCAACGAGGACAACACAGTATATTGACCGACAGCCGCAGCCAGACAAGGAACTGTATTTTGCAAACCACAGGAACGAGTTGGCAAAACACATATGGTTCCACTCCGACAACCTGGCAGAAAGCATCGCCCATTCAGAGCAGTGTTTTGCTTCACTCCCAGGCGCTTCCACCGTGTTTCAGCGTAACCTCCTGAGGCCACTGTTTCAGCCGCTGTGGTGGTGCCGAGGGTAATGGTACTGCAAGGTGGTGACAACTCCGTAGGCGTATTCCGTCGGCAGCGGTGGCTCAGGGGAACGCCAGATAGAGGCTGAGGCTGTTTATCAGGTCGTTTTTTTTTTTTTTTTTGTCAGACGCTTGGTATAAAAATGCACCATTTACGTTATTGTATTGTCCGCGGTGCTGCCAAGTGAGCGAGGTGCCTGCTGCTGCTGCTGCTGTTGCTCATCAAGTGTTGCAGGACTTCTCAAATTGGTGTTTTCGGACGATGCGTGACTCAATCTTGTGTTCCGTTCGTTTCTTTCTCCTTCTCTGTGTCGGCCATGATGAGATTTTCGCGTATAACCTTGAACTACAACGGTGGATCTTGAAAATAGTAACCAGCCCTTAGGTTCATCATACTCCCACATCACCTCACACCTACCCAACTACCCCTCCCTAACTCCCTTCCTCTATCTCTCCCTTCTAATGTTCCCTTCCTTCGCTGCAACATGACTTAAACATCGCTGGGACGTCCTTTCATGCCTTCAACACCCGCGACACAGACTCGAACTATTCTGAGGCTCCGGAGAACCTCTCAAGGGCGACGCAGCGACCTGGGCCTAGAAGAGTGACAGGCTGTTGGGTTGAGGAGGCGGAGGAGGCCGTGGGGAGGGGAATCTCACTTCGACGTGTGAGGAGCAACCCTTGATTGTAGGTGCTGGTGGCTACGTGACCCCAGTAAGACATCTGATGTTTTATTCATCAAAGTCACCCTCGCCCCCTTCCCCCCTTCCTCCCCTGCCTGACCTTTTCCCTGGCTAGCCTCGTCCCTCCCCCAAAGTGTTATTTTGCATCGCTCAGGAACTGGACGAGGGGCTGTATGATCATTGTGAAGCTGGGGAGTTATCGTAGTGGTGGTTGGGAAAGGGGAGAAGGCTGGGAGGACTGTGTTATGGTAATGGGGTCTGTTTTGCTGTAGTATTGTAGTGGGTGCGGAGGACTGTTTCATCGTAGCAGTAGTTAAGAGACAATTTCCGAGTGGGTTTGAGTGGAGGTGGGCTGGAATGGCCTTGTTATTGTAGTAGATAATGAGGTGAGGTGATGGTTCAGGACTAGTGCACAATGTATACCCAAGTCATGCTGATGTGTCAATTTGGTTGTCCTCATTATCATTATTATTATTATTAGTTACACTCTTTACGTGCTGGAAGTAAACTATTAGAGAGTGACGTTTACGTTACGTGCATCAAGGCTTCCCTCCACTCACCTCCAAAATAAACAAAAAGAAAGTGAACAAATATATATTCATAGTTTCCCGATTAGTATAATGATGAAATATTATGACCTTCACTTCGCACTTGTTTATCAGTGAGTTATGTGACTGATGGTGACTCGTTGACAATAAGGACATGAGTCATTCAGGATGAGTAAGAAGAAACACAAAGCACGATGAGGGGAAATACAAGAGAAAATCATGTTTTAGATAACCAAGCTAGTTTATGATTAATGCGGCGACAGGATAACACACACACACACACACACACACACACACACACACACACACACACACACACACACACACACACACACACACACACACACACACACACACACACACCCACCCACCCACCCACCCACCCACCCACCCACCCACCCACCCACCCACCCACCCACCCACCCACGCACACACACACACAACACACACACACACACACACACACACACACACACACACACACACACACACACACACATACACACACATACACACACACACACACACACACACACGGCCCGCGATAAACAGGCTGGTAATCAGATACGAAGGACAAAGGAAAATGAGAGAATAATAAAACAAGATGGCAAGTACATAAACAGGAAAACAACACCCACACGCACACGCACACGCACACGCACACGCACACGCACACACACACACACACACACACACACACACACACACACACCACACACACACACACACAAGTGAAAAATAGACGCTTGTTTAAGAAAATTAGGAAATCCTTTGCTTGTTTTTTCCTACTGGCAATCAACCCTTTCCCAACACGTTTCCTCACACTTTTTTTCCCTCCGCTTCTCCAGGAAAATAAGTAATAAGGACAACGGTGTTTCCTTGTCTAATCACGAATCACACGTAGACTGGGAAGTATTGCTGCTGTAATCAGAGTTGGAGTAATTGTAATTTAATTGACATGTGATTAATTACAGAAAATGATGTAATTGTTATTGTAATTATAATGGAATTCAGAACTTGAGGAATTAATTGTAATTGTAATTAATTATATTATATATATTTTTTCTTTTTCTGTGGGTGTCGATTTATATTTGGAATTATGTGTGTCTGTGAGGTTAACTTTTCTGTTGGTTTACTATTTACTGTTTACTGTTTCCATTTTTCTTTTGATAGCGCTTCTCTCTCTCTCTCTCTCTCTCTCTCTCTCTCTCTCTCTCTCTCTCTCTCTCTCTCTCTCTCTCTCTCTCTCTCTCTCTCTCTCTCTCTCTCTCTCTCTCTCTCTTTCTCTTAGCACATTTGAAATGGTGTTTTGGACAACACTCAGGCCCCCTAGCGGCAGGTGTCATCCTTCATGGTGTCATCCGCCGTGGTAGATGCGAAGCTGGTGGGGTCGTTTTCATTCTATTATTGAAGTCTGTTTCGTCCTCGTCCTTGTAGTGTTTAGTGCGCTGGGTAGGACAAGCTGTCTTTCTCAAGGCTCTTGTGATGAGGTTCAGTTTTTCAGTACTTCTCATAAGATTTTTTATTTTCTTACGGCTCTGCTACGCTTTGCCTCCTGCTTTCCTTGTATTGGTTTCCCTCTTAGACGTACCTCTCATCCTCTCACCCTCGAAATGGGTTGCAAATAGAAATAGTAAAGTAAAACTACAGTGTGGACTGAACGTACCCACCATTCTTCATTTATCGTATCAACTTTTCTCTTTGATGAAGTGATCAAATTTTCATCTATGATTGCTCGTGATTCTGGTGATGGTGCATTTTTTATTTGATCTAAAAACATAAGAAACAAATGAATTGGAAAAGTTGTATTTTTTAGTCCCTGGCTGTGTCTTTGTTGAGAGTGGTCTGTGTGGAGTGAAAAGTGAAGGGTGGAGGAGATAGTGTCTCACAAATCCCCTTCACTCGAACTTTTCTTTCATGAGTAAATCCTCCGCAGCATCCCAGGAGGTGAGGTATAGAGTGGCTGCCTCCATATCCCCATGCGTCGGCGGATCCCTTTGTTTCCTCGGCAGGAGCTCCCCGTTGGTTCCTGGCTGCGTGGGAGTGGGAGTGTGAGGGGCGTCGATGCTACCCAACACCCGCAGATCATGGCTGGTAACCACTCGAGGCCAGCGCGGCGTCAAGTTTCTGATTCTTCTATGTTTTTGACGCGGTAATCGGAGTCTTACATTCATGAAAGGAAATCTGACTCTCCTTCCCCCAAAAAGGGAGAAAAAACTGGAACAAGCCCTGTGCCAGATACTTCCCTCCTCGAGACCCTTCCACCATGTCCCTTCACGTCCCGTCCCTGATGCCGACCCGCTTCTCCTCCTCCTCCTCCTCCTCCTCCTCCTCCTCCTCCTCCTCCTCCTCCTCCCTCCTCCTCCTCCCTTTCCCTTACCTCTGTAGCAGAATATGACGTCAATGACCTGCAATTCGTGTGTTTTTGTTGGCTTGCAAAAGTCCGCGTTGCCGTGTGATGAAATGTGTTCACAATTTCATGAATTACTTGATTCATTGAGTGGGTGGCGGACGCAGCATGGATGCAGGGGTAAGGTGGGGGAGGGGAAGGGCGTGTAGACAGTGTGTTGAACCGACGTGCGCGAGGGTTGTTGTGCTGTTGTTGTCTGTCCCTTTATGGTGTTTTTGTAACGTCAGGGAGAAGAGAAAAAAACTTTTGGTAAGGACGTCAGTGGAAGGCGTGATGACCATACGTGTTTCCAAACACACACACACACACACACACACACACACACACACACACACACACACACACACACACACACACACACACACACACACACACACACACGTACACACTATATGCACTATATATATATATATATATATATATATATATATATATATATATATATATATATATATGTGTGTGTGTGTGTGTGTGTGTGTGTGTGTGTGTGTGTGTGTGTGTGTGTGTGTGTGTGTGTGTGTGTGTGTGTGTGTGTGTGTGTGTGTGTGTGTGTGTGTGTGTGTGTGTGTGTGTGTGTGTGTGTGTGTGTGTGTGTGTGTGTGTGTAAAACTGTTTCCCATATTAAAGGAGTTTCGAAAGTTTCAAAACTGAAGTAAGTCGTAAGCGAAACAATATTCGTCTCAGTTCAATAACAAATATTACATTATATTGATTCTTGCTTGACTTATGAGTGAGAGTTTGAGTTTTATTTATTTTTTACTTCTTTATTAATTTTACCAAGTTAGCAAACCATAAAATAACAAAAACTGATCACTTTTACCTCCAGCCACAAGCATACAGCTCCCCGGCTAACAGTGGCATCACTAGGGACACTAAGGAACCACCTTACCGCCTCAGGGACAACGGTAACAACCACATACGAGGGCTTAAACTTCTTTATTTATATTATCCTTACAAGTTTATGTGCTTTCGTATATCACTTCCCAAACTACCCAAAGCCACACCTGATATTTTCCCCTTATCCAGTATCTGTCAGACTTCACTGCTTAGTTAGACCTGCACCCTTCCCTCCACCAGCCTCATCCTTCACTCCTTTCCACATGCACTGTCTTCCCGTCTCAGGCGCACCGATGGTAATGAGTGATCCTCATCATCGCCACGCCCGCCTTGCCCTCCCTGTATCCCTTCCTGCCTTGCCACACCGTATAATCCTTCACAGTGTACTCGAATTTCAACACCTTTGTCCACCGTTTTGCAAGATCCCGGCGTCGACTTTTCAATACCTTATCCTCGGTTATCGGCGTGCTCTGTGTCGGAACTCTATCGGACGGGCTGATGTCCCTGCCCCTGTCCCTTTTTAACATTAAGACCAATAAAAGAACGCGGTGTTGATCTCGTGTCTGTATTTGTTTGTACGTGATTGTCTGTGTCTGTTTCATTGTTTTGTTTTGTCCATCTAGCTTTCTGTATGAATGGCTGATGCTCTCTCTCTCTCTCTCTCTCTCTCTCTCTCTCTCTCTCTCTCTCTCTCTCTCTCTCTCTCTCTCTCTCTCTCTCTCTCTCTCTCTCTCTCTCTCTCTCTCTCTCTCTCTCTCTCTCTCTCTCTCTCACATACATCCTTCCCTCCTATGCAGGCCAGGCTTTCTATGTACGTATATGTTCGTTCTATGGAGCCACGATTTGGGGGCTGGACGGAACAGTAGCCTAACACGGCCCTCCTCCGGCCTTACAATACTCTTAGCTCTGCGTGCGTCCTTCACTCTGCCCACTTAACACTTCCCGTCAACATCATTACTCCGGGAACAACATTAACCAACCATATTACCTTCCAAGAATTCCTCCTCCTACTTAGTTTGACGTAATTTGGGTCGTGTATATATATAGGACATTTGTTTGCTTATTCCCAAGGAAGGAAGCGTAACATTTGCCTACACCTGAACAGTAGAAGGACAGGCCCTTGACACCTCTTCCCTCTCTCCCATCCCCCCTCCTCCCTGCCCCCTTCCCCTTTCCTCCCCTTCCCCCCTACACACAACGCCGGTCATAGGATCATTGCCAGGTGGATATAAAAGCCTCAGTAGAATGTTCGTCTCCCACCACAGGACAGCACGGGCGTCTGTCCCCTTGCCGCCCCTTAAGATGGTAGCTATCTAGGTGTTGTGAGGCTCAGCACTGTCTTCCACTGACTTGCTTTAACCTCACTGCAGCCGCCATTGTTCCGGCACAAGGTCATAGCCATTGCCACACTCCAAAGCCGGGAGACGCATGCGCACACGGCAAGGCCCAAACATCTGTAATTTCTCTTCCGTCACCGTCAAGTCAATGGCAGTCACGTACCGTTTCAGAAATGAGATTTTTTCTTTCTTTCTTTCTTTCTTTTTTAACACTAAATTTGTGGAGGTGATGGCTATGCTCGAGTTCCCATCGTTGGAAAGTGACTGCAGAGGGGAGAATGTAGAGCACTGGATGGAGGAGCTGGAGGAGGAGGAGGAGGAGGAGGAGGAGGAGGAGGAGAGGAGGAGAGGAAGAGGTGGCGACGGCCCTGGAGCAGTGAGGAGGGGAAAGGGCGATGGTCGGGTCACAG